>VXAC01003313.1:82065-159322 GCA_013399225.1 Rhipidura dahli | reverse complement strand
GGTGGAGCTGCATCAGCCCCTGCCCCGCCGGGCACGCCCGAGGGCCGAGGCCGCCCCCGGTTCCTGCGCGCTGCAGGCCGGGCCTGGGCCGGGGCGTCCCTCGCGGAGCGGCCGCCCGAGCCCTTCGGCCCCGGCCGGGGAGGCCGCGGTGCCTCGAGCTGCTGTGCGTCTCTGGAAGTGACAGCGGAAGCAGCTGTCGGTGTCCAGTTTTAGGACTTGAAACTCCGCTCGGGTTCTAGTTACTTACAAGGAAATGACCCCGTGTGAGGCATGGCTGTGCTGCGGATTTCAGCCTCGCTTCCCGACAGTACCCGTGCTGCTGCTGGTGTTGTGATTTGGCAGCAAAAACTCCTGTTACGGTTTGGCAGCAGATTTTTTCCGTGTGTTCGGTTTCCTACGTGCTCGTGCGTTCTTTATTTGGAGACAGCAGGCTGATCTGCTGGACTCTGTGAGGGTGTGCCTGATAGGGAAAACAACACTTACTGCGTTGTGCAATTGAAATTACTGATTTGGCCTTGTAGATGAACTCATCGTTCTTTTAAAAGAGCTTTGGGATTATTTTTATTGTGACTTTCTTATAATAATAACAGTCTGAACCTTAGGTTTCTCTGTTTCAGAAGCACTCTGTGTTTCAGCTGTATTAATGTAACTTGCAGTATTTAAACTTGCAGATTTTTGGTCTCGGGCATTGTATGGTGGTTGATCTTTTTTGAGCAAATGTTTGTGGTCATGTTTTTTTGTCTGTGAATTAACTAAAACCAGCAGTTGCCAAGTACATGAAAGCTCAGTGTGGTTGGCTGTTGTAACGTAGTACTTATCAAGGCACGAAAATACAAAGTAATATGCAAACACTTTGTGAAAAGAATTCTTTTTTGTTACATCTGAGTGTTTTACGTCAGGAACCCTCTGACTTCTGGACGATTGCTGTAATAGAAGTGGTAAAATAGAAGTGAAATAAAACCTTCTGTTCCTTCTAGTGTATGAAAAGTTATTGGCAATATATCTTCTTCGAGTTTTTTTGAAATATTAAGTGGGAATCCAGTGTTCTGGTTGAGCCATGCTGTATATAAACAGTGTGAGGCCCTGGCTGGGGTGTTCTGGGGTAGCTGTAGTATCCACTGAAACATAGACTGGCACTTTTCAGTGTTGTATCTTATGGAAACTGTTGGACACCACATGTATTTCTATCTGCTTGTTAATGGAATTTGTGTTGTATTCAATTTTATTAGCTGAATTCTCTTTTAGAGAAGCTGGTGGGGGAAGAGGAGGGAGCACTGAAGATCTAGTGTGATATGTCTGCAGAGGGTTACATGGTGGTGTTTGATGCCATGAAGGAACAGGGCTGTGGCCTTAGAGGTGCTTCTCAATCCAGAAGAGCTGTTCTGGGTCTCAGGGCCATCGTTTTGCTCACACATTAGGCACATATCCAAAAATTACCACAATACCAATGAATTTTCACATGTTGTTGATGTTTCATAGGAACTTCATTTTCATAACCGTTTTTAAGGGCTTTCCACACATATTTACCAGAGGTCAGTCACTGTTTGGATAGGCCTTTGTCTCACAGTGGGAAGCTGCCTGTCCTGATGGGAAGGACTGCATGACAGGCCTGGTGTAGCCATGCAGTGTGTCTGTCCCACAGGTACCACACTTGGGGCAAGTGCCCAGCTTTCCCAGAGGGGCGGTGACCAAGCAGCTGCCCTGCTGGGAACCCGAGACTTTACAAGTTATCCTGAGAACAATGGGCTTCGCTGGCTGTCCTATGCTTGGGCAGTCAGTGCTGTGCTTCTGAGAGAGCTGCACTACTGAACCGTGTGTGGGCTGTGAGGGACTGAGAGAGAGACAATAGCAGAAATTGGGCTGCTGGGTTATGTAACCACACACTGCATCCCACTCTGTTAGTGTGCCCAAATCTTGCCTGGTGTCTGCTCTGGGGGTGGGGTCCAGACTGAACTGGGTGTCCTGGTGGGCTGGGTGCAGGTGGAGTGTGCTGCTGTGAAATGCAATGTCTTGATGCTCCCTGAATTGTGACACACTTGTCTCATTTTGTCTTCTGGTGGACCTTGTAATGGCATATGGCAATAGCACTTGCTTCCTTTGTGCTCCTGTGTTATATGGAGTAATGGCTTCTGATGGGGGCAGTCTTTTTTCAAGAAATCATATGCACATAAATGTGGCTGAAAATAAAAATACAATAGCCACCTGTAAAAATCACCTTCCGTAAATAAGAGGTGACCTGTTGTTTTTGGTGTTCCCAACTCCAAAGCAGCTCACAAGCACCTACAGCAGAAGACAATAATACACTTTGGGTAATACTTTGATTTGCCTTTCTTGAAACTTGTTTCAAGTTCCAGAGATAAAGGTTGAGTCTTAAGCTTTAATTAAATAAAAAGCACAAACAACAAAACCCCTGATTTTTTCAGTACCTTTTGAAATAGAGAATAAGTTTCTATTAACTGTAAAGGCAACTTTTAATTATTCTGACTATTGAAAACGCTTCTCAAAAGTAGAGCTTGAATCTTAGTAGAGGAAAACCCCTTAGAATGGCCTGATAATTCTGGTGTGTATTTTAAGAGTGATATTGAACCCAGAGGCTTTACACAGCAAAGAGCTTGAACAGATGTCTCTCATGTTTGAGTTATGGGAGTTGTAGGCTTTGTGGACAGAGCGCATGACTGCATTGTGCTCGTGGTTACAGCTCCTCAGTCAGATAGCAGCAGTTATTTCTCATGTTTGTAGACTAAATGTCTTCTTTTTGTTTGTAGATATGGCTCGTGGACAGCAGAAGATTCAGTCGCAGCAGAAAAATGCCAAAAAGCAAGCTGAGCAAAAAAAGAAACAAGGACATGATCAGAAGGCTGCAGCCAAGGCTGCCTTGATATATACCTGCACTGTCTGTAGGGTAAGAGGAACTGAAGTCAAAATAGTATTGTAAGGAGAGGGCTGTCTTCCTGACTAGAACAGGATTTTTAGAAGATTTTATAGTGGAAACTAAAATACTTAAGTGGTTGCCTAGCTTGTTGCTATAAGAAGCATTTGCATCTATTACGTGACTTGCTTACAGATGACTCAACTGTACTGGTAACTGATAAAAAATCTGAGAGGTCATGTGCAGGTCTGGTTTGGGTAGCTATTTTGCCTTTTGTGTTACAGTGGTCTGCACGTGCTGTTAGTATGAGACAGAAAATATAAAAAGTGTGCGGTCGACTCCTGTTTAGTCTCCACATGGAAACATATTTTCTTTGTGATGGAATTGGCGGGTCTTGGAAGCAGTGGTTATCAATGTTGCTGTAGAGAGGAAAAGTGGTGGTGCCAAAAGGTCTAATGTAAGCTTGATTCACAGTGACTTTTGCTAGAACAACTTAACTTAATGAGAAAACAGAAATGGGAGTACTAAGCAGATTGTACTTTTCCTTCTGGCTGGTTTTCCTGGATGCTTCTTTTGGAGCTGAAGGATAAACTTGCTGTTTTCACTTCAATGGTCAGTCCTAGAATAGATCTGCCACTTTAAATGTCTTATTTAAGATTCCAAATGAAGGGTTGCTTACTTAAGAACATGTAACCAGCTCCTCTTGTTGTGAAATCAGGCTGTAGTATCAATCACTTTGGGCAGTTGATGCCTGCAACTGTGTCATAGCAAAGGTCTGAGATAGGTTGTGCCAAGTAGAGAGTCAGTTCATGTCATATAATTTCTTGGCCTACTGGTAAACTAAAGAAATAGCTTTCATAAAGATTTGATTCTGAAAAGAATAAATGTTTATCTTTAAGGAGTTGAAAATGATAAGGAGGTAGGTTTTCCACCAAACCAGCCTGTGAGAAGTAAGATGTGCAGGGAGATACCTAGCCAGAATAACACCATTGCTGGACATGCCAAAACAAGCATGGTAGTAGTGCTTAAAAGCACCTCTGAAAACAGGTGGTTAAATACTCCATCTTACCTTGCAGCTAAATTAGTAGTGTTTCTGTCACTAGAGCAGTGTCATCAAGGAGGCAGTCGGCTTCCAGGGAAAGAAAATAAAATATAGCAGGGATTAGGTTTTGTGGTATTATTTAACTCTTGTACTGTGCATAAAGTTTAATGTCTCTCTTTAATCAGACTCAAATGCCGGATCCCAAGACCTTCAAACAGCACTTTGAAAGCAAGCATCCTAAGACTCCACTTCCTCCAGAACTGGCTGATGTTCAGGCATAAAATTGTCTACAGGTCATTACCTTAATTTTTAATTGATTTTCTGAGAAAGGTGTATTATAAATTGTTTTTTTTTTTTACCACCAAAAACTGGGACTTACGACTTGCTTCCATTCTTTTAATATGAAGACTACTGTAGGTTAAAGTTATACCCCCAAAGTGTTAAAAGGAAAAGAAAGAAGCAAGCTTGTTCTTACATGGGTGAAATGGCTGTGGCATTTCACTGTGCCCGGAGGTTGTTTTAAAAGGGATTAATGTTATTTCAAATGGTCATTCTTTGTGCTGTAGGAATACTTTATTATTTAGTTCTTGCTTTGAAGTGTTAGTTTTGCTGTGAACAAAATACATAAGTACAATCTGTCTGTTGCTACAAAACATGTAATGGAAACAGTCATTTAGTATATTTCCAACAATTGAGCCTTTTTGTTCCTGAAGCTATGCAAGTGAATGCAGAAAAATCTGAATTTCTGTGTTAACTGTAGAAGAGATTCCTTAGTAGCCAGCTGTTAGGCTCTAACTGAAAGTGGTTGTAATAAAAAGCTGAAATGAGGTAAAAAGCTGTAGTATGGTATTTCATTCATGCAAAGGTAACCAGCATTGTGTAATGGTTCAGCTTAACTGAGTTGTTCTTGTTTTTTATAGGTGAAGTCATGACACCTATTGACTCTTCTACTGTCAGACCTTACATAACAAACCTGCAGCTGCTTTTCTAAAACTGTTGATCAGCAAAAATGAAGGGGCTACAGAAACATTCATATTTTTATGCTGTTCCCTTTTGGGCTTCATGCAAAGACAATTCTGTGTAAATGTACAGTTGTGCCCTATTTGGAAATCCTAGAAAATCAGTCCATACTTGTTATAAAAAATTTTTTACAATTGTAATTATATTGATGTTCATATTGTGTAAAATAACTCACTTAATAAAGTAGTACTTTGATTTTACAATATCACAGATTAAATCCTTGTAGAAATTCTGTTTCACCTTCCTGCATTATCTGCCTTATAAAATAATGAAAAAGACAAAAGTGGAATTTTCCCCATCCTGCCAAAACAAGAGCAGTATCATTCCACTGCAAGTAATGTACATTACAGTAAATTAATCTTAAAGTGGAGAGGGAAGCTGCTCAGATTTACTGTCCAGTGTGCTGCCTGCTTGAGCCCAGCCATTAGTGGTCAAGCTGATGGCTCAAGGTGCAGCACACCCCTGAGCAGCTGCATGAGAATCATGAGACTTCCTCCTACATTTTTGTCCTATGTACTGGAGTCTTAAATACTGCAAGCCATTTCAAATGGGATTCCTTTACTGTGAGGGATCATGTTCCTTGAAGTCATGCACTGGAGGAACTCTGGTTATGCTTGTTATCCTTTCTATTTAGGTAGATGGCTGAGGAAGCTGGAGAGGTGGCAGGATTGAAATGCTGGCTTGAAAAATGCTTGCCAAATACTAGGTTAAAGCAACTCTGCTCTTAGTTGAAAACTGGATTTGAAAATAGTTTTAATGATATTTTGAGCAGTCAGCCACACATGTTCCCCCTCAAATGTGTCTGGTTATTTCTCTCTTGAAGGAATATGTAAAATAGCCAGCCATTAATAACCTTCTTTCACAACCAGCTTAAAATAAGCCTGTTGGAAAAGAGCCAAAGTAACTAAAATAATATTGCTACTTAAAGAAATCGGATGTGATTAAAGTTGCATTGACAAGAAAAAGCTGGATAATAACTCTGGCCAAGAACATTTGAGCAGATAAACATAATTACCCCTAAAGTGTTCTGGGCTGTGTTCTAATCCCAGATGTACAGCACAAAAGTAGTGGACAAACATCTGAGTTGTGCTAGAAGGTCTACTACACAAAATCCCATCTTTGGAATTTTGGAGGGGGCTTATTTAAAAGCTTTAGTTTTGACCCTGCAGTAAGAAGCAGTACTAGAAAATGCTGTGATTTGCAGAGTTTGCAACGGATGTAAAAATTCTGGCAGTCCAAGTAACCCTTGCTATGCAGCAGGACTATACATCTGACCTTCAAATGGCTTCCTGAAATCTAGGACCATAGTCTCAAAGACTCATTCACTTAAAAGAATGCACTTGGTATTTTATTATATAAAGTCAAAACCTTTGTCTTCGCCCACTCATTTGCTCTTTATTGAACTACTTCTGTGAGACTAGCTTCCTGTCCTCTTTGCTGTGACAGTAACTCTGTAAATACTTACTTTGGCATAAAATTTCTCTGTATTATAGTCACTCTGGGATAACCTGTATACCACTTAATTTTTATAGATAATGTTATTCTCCTCAGCATAATCCACTACTGCACTTGTACACCTGACATCAGAATGTAACAATTCATTTATTTTTCTTTAATGTTATCAATACATACATCCTGACAAACTGGCTCCACAAGGCAAGAAATCTGCTTTCAACCTTTGTGCTGTATGGGGGAGAGGTACTTCAATGTTCTAATGCTGTAGTTTGTCTAAAAATACTCTTGAGTAGAAATGGAAAAGATGTTTCTTGCGCTGATTGGTATTTGATAATCTGGTTTTATTCTGGAAAATGTTTGGGGATGTGTCCCTAAAGTTTGGGCCTGAGGTGAAGTAAATGTTCTATTCCTTCAATTCAGATTGTGTAGCATTAAATAAAAGACTTGTTTCATAAACAATCTCTGTTAATGAGCACTGAAGAGCTGGAAAGCTGCATCTTAACTGGGATGGTTACATTTAGTTAGAATTGTATTTTCAAAACTCTTAGGATTCTCAAGTTCAAAATACCCTATGAAATGATGGGGTTTTCGTGTTGGAAGGCAAGGATGATCCTCAGTTCGATAAGATCCCCCTACAATAACATCCATCTCAATTATGGAAGACAATGAATGCTATTACTGAATTGTTATAAAGGCTGTACTAAATGTGGCAATAGTCCTCAGTTAGAACACCTGTAATACTCATACCTAAAAGATCAGAGGAAGGACTAGTTCTACATCCTCTCTTCCTGATCTGAAAGATAGCACACTCTGATATCTGGCTAAAGACACAGTTGTGCATTGTAATGTGTCTGATTAAAGAGAATTAAAAATGTAAAACATAAAATGTCATATTTCCTATCTGCTTTTAAAATCAATTATTGCTGTACCTAGAAAATTAATTTCCTGGCTGTGGACAGCCATGTAACTTGAAGCTAACTATGCAAGAAAGAAAAACAGACATGGAATGTTTCCTGTATTCTCTTGAGAAAGATTCATTTTTGTGCAAGGTCAGCATTCAGGTAAAGGGCTCTTATTGTGTCATTAGGGACATCAGCTGTCATGAGTATTTGTGGAGCAATATTAAGAGGGATTTTGGATTTTCAGAAGCCCACATCTGGGAATCTCTAAACAGCATCTGAAATCACATTTATAATGAGATTTAAAATATTCTGAAAAAAAGTCTCATGTTAGAGAGTAAAAAGTTAGCAGGTGTGATTATGATGAGGCCATCTTGGGGACTACTGAGTAATCAAGAACAGTTTTGCAATTTTTGTTACTCAGAATTACTTAGGCTTATTTCTCTACCTCTGCTCTGCTTATCTAAGGGCCTCTGGTTTCTTGCTACCAACAAGCTGTGTGAAAAATCCAAGACAGAAGTTGAAGACAGTTGCTGTGTAGCCTTAGGGAAATAGTTTATGCAGTGCTCTTGAAACATCCCTGGAGACCATCCCTTTTGGTTATTTGCTGAAAACACTTCAGATCAAGTAAGTAAAGCTAATGACCATAGGCTGTTTGCAAATCACATAGTAATGAAGGAATTTGTGGCATTTTGTAAACTATATTGAACTATTTTCCCATCTTGATAGGAGCTAATAGGTGGAGTGCTAATAGGTGGAGCTAATAGGTGGTGTATCATAAGGTACTGGTAGGCTTTCCCATTTTCACAGAAACACTGGGCTGTACTAGAAGCATGGTCTTCCAGGGCCTGACAAGTAAATTTGATTAATCCTATAGGATCCACAAGCGAAGTAAAGGTCAGTTTGTGGTTCTGTCTACTCAGCCACCTTCTGCTGTGTGTAATTTAGGGGCTGTTTATTTACTTATTTAGAACCTTACAGGTTTTGCAGTGGACTTTGAATTCAGCTGCAGAACTCACTTTGCTCTGGTGTTCAGTATGTGATTTTGCTCTAGTCCAGACAGTGGGAGGGTGTCAAGTGCTGTCTGTGGAATTTTTCTGTTCATTTTTAAAATTACTTGGAAATCTTTTAATAAATTGTCTATTGTGTTACAGGTTTTGTATAGATAAGGCACAATAGAGGGAGTTACGTTATCTTGGTAGCTTTCAAAAAAGAAGTAGATTAGTTTGTATGTATGTTTTATAATTCTCTTACATAGCTTTTCACAATGGGGTTCCTGGGAAAGGAGGAATCTATAGTTGTCCAAAACATAGTTATCTATCTGTTCAAGCTGTGTCTCAGCTTTTTCAGGACAGCTTTCCTCTGAGAAATACTGTCCATTAAATATATAAAGCTAAGTAAGGTCCATGCAGCCCTTCGATGACATGGCACACGTATTTTTGTGTTCCTTCTTTGTAGTTGTGACAAAACCACAGTGTGCAAAGCATAACTGAAAGCTGGAGGTCTTCCAGAGGACTATGGATTAAGGGAAATCTAAGGAATTTATCTAGTCCATCTCCTTACTCTGAGATTGGATAAAATCTGCCAAGATGAACTACCAAGTGTTCCTCAAACTCTTAAAAGCTTCCAGGGAAAGAGATCCTGTGACCTTGTAAGCAGCATGTATCACTGCTGAACTGTACAAGTGGAGAGTTACCACAGCAAGAGTTTATCCCTGCCAGTTAAGTAAGTCAATTGCTTACTGTTCTTGTTGGCAGTAGACGTGATGAATAGTGCCTTCATTTGAGCATTGCTACTGTGTTCTCCTAGTCTTCAAAGTAAACCCAGTTAATTGAATCACTCTTTATAGGTCACATTTTCTAAGTCTGGCAATTGTTGGTGCTCTGGATCCTCTACAGTTGGTGCTCTTAAATCATATGGTCCAAAATATGACCCAAAGTGCTGTCTGAGGTTAGCACAGAGTAGCTGGAACAGCTAAGGTCTGGCACTTTTATACACTGGAATTATATTAGCCTTTCTCCAGCAACATCCCAGATTCATTTTGGTGCCACTAATAATTTCCACTTTATCTATTTAGTGTCCACATACCTGCCTCTAAGGGATCTCAGACCAAACTGTACAGTTCATCCAAGTGTGGTATCATGGGGGATATTGCAGATGTCCTCTTTCACTCTTCAGTCTGTATTGTTCATGAACACACTGATGGGATAGACTGCAGGCAAAGCCTTGCAGGACCTTGCTTGAGTATCTTGCTAGACTCCAGTAAGCCTTTGGTAATTGCTTCTTGACAGCACTTTGCACTGCTGTGATTCTCTCTGTGGTCGGTATGGATTGGAGCCGCATACCTGTGAGGGCTTTGCAGACTGACAGTGTCAAAGGTATTTTCAGCAACAGGGAGATTTGGGATCCTGTGTGCCTGTGGCCATCAGGCCAGTTTTCACAAAGAAAGAAATGAAGGGTAATGAGGTATGGCATACTTGTTTTGAGAAATCCATATTGTCTGGCTGTTGGTTACTTTTTCATATGCATTTATAAAGGGAATTTTATAAAAATTATCCTAGCCCTTTTCCAGGTTTAGGTTGACTGACAAAGAGTCCCTTATAAATTCCTTATGCTTGTCCCACTACTTTCTTGGGCTCTTTCCCGTGCTCTGTGAGTGCTCAGAGAGCAACACTCGTTGTCCCTACTGACAGAGCATTCTAGGATAAGAGTTATTAGCAATTGTCAACTTGAATTCCATCAAAGTCCTCTGACTACTTAGCTTACTCTTTCAACTTCTTAACATGGTTTAATACTTCTGAGTGAAGTAAAAAATGCTGTTTATTACTTATTTGTAAATCTTATCTTTCATTTTCTTTCCTTCTTCATTAGGTAATGGACCTATACTTTAGCTTTCCTTAGATATTTGTAGTCTTTGTATCTGCCTTTTAGAACCTCAGGTGTGTTTTTGGACTCTGCTAATGAAGGTGTTACTGCGTTGACTTTTGAGTCATCATTTGTCTGTCTCTCAGGATCCACACTCTTATATTGGCAACCACTGTGGTGAACTCTTTGAATTTTTTTTGGCGTGGTTTGCCCACTGTCAAGCTATAGAAGCTTTATGTACTCCATCCTGATCTGTTCAAGGCCCCAAAAACGTGAGAGCATTCTCATTGAAGTCTGAGCTCTGCTGAGTATTTACTGACCTACAGGCTGGCAATGAGAAAGGACCAGGCTGGCCTGATAATTCTGAATGTGCAATAGTTGTTAATGCTGGGTATAAAACTACAGAGCACTAATTAGACTAAGTGCTTGAGTGACATTTCACCAGACATCATTCTGGCCATTTCTTCCTCTGGTTTTCAAGTCTGTCCCTCTACTTTAATCATTGCTGTCTATCTTTTCCATGTGGGTGCTGGTGTAATCCAACCTCTCAGAAGAGTACATCATATATGTCTCTTTACCCTTACTTAGTTTACTGATAAAAGAGTAATACACAAGCTGCCCCTTTGCCTTTTTCAGTGCTTTGCAAAAGTAAAATATGTGTGGACAACAAATCCATGTTAACTGCCCAGCATACTTGTGGACCATCGGGATAGGCCTCAATTTTTAATTTCTTATTCATGATACGCCTTCAAATTTCAGTAGCCATTACCTACTGATGGTTTTTACTTTATTTTGGTACACATTATCTGTTGATAATCACTGCATATTTTTAATAAAATTGTTGCTTTATTTATTTATTTTCTATGAACATTTGTGGATCCTTTGAAGAGGGAAAACTAACTATTTCCAACTAGAAGAATAATTAAAAGAATGATGTAATCTTAAAAAAAACCCCACAAAAGTCTTAAATGTTTCTATGTGTCCTCATGGTATTCCAAATTATTCTTATGGTCATTACTCCCTTTTGTTACAGTAATGCTTAATGCAGTTGTATTTTCTGTTGTTGGAGACAGCTCAGATTTTATATCACAATGGGCTGTGTGCAGTAAGGGAACTGATCAGGATGTCAATGAAGCTCCTTTTTCTTTCTCCACAGAAACTGAGGGGAAAATAATTTTTATTTGTGACTGGTTTTCTCTTGCTGCATTTTTATTTAGAAAGTAAATTTAGACTAATTATGATTTTATTAAAAATTGCTTAATCCTAAGAGATTTTCTAAGGGACATCTACTGCTGCTGCTAGCTCTGATAAGATCAGTGCTAGAAGAGGATATTCTTATTGAGGTCTAAGAAATAGTGTTTATTAAGGACCATGTTAAGTAAGGTTAAGAAGTAGTAAACAGCTGCTTTTTGCTGCTGCAGTAAATCATTCAGAGAATTTGCTGTTAGGCATCTGAAAACAAGAGCTGTTACGCAGCTGAAAGAATGTGACACTGCACCATAACCACCAACAGCGAAGCAGCACAACTTTTCAGCTTCTGGGCTGACTTCTAAATGGACAAAGCCTGCCTGTATTTTTCTCAAACAATAATTGAATTCTACATCACTGAAGTCAGCAGGAACTTAATTTTGTCATGTGCTAAATACTCACGTGCATGTGTAGAAAGCTGCTAGCTTGAATACCTTGTTAAAATCTGTGTCACATATGTTACTAAAATCAGTATAACTGATGTCTGTATATCAGAAGACAATTTATGCATGACTGGAAGATGCATTAGTCTGTTCTAGAAAACATACACAGTGCTGTACCAAGACAGACTTTACAAACTGTAATGGATAAAGTCATAAGATGTGTTTGAGCTATAGTCACTGTCAGTCCTCAGAATTTCTGTTCTTTTATCATAAACCTTTTGATTGGAAATTGTGTGGGCAATATGACTCCGTGGACCTCAGAGAGGTTAGTGCCCTATGGACAGAGATTTGGATACCGTTCTCTTAGACACTTCTGAAATTAATTGCCTGTCTTGCTTGCTCTATAACTCCAGTCATAGGACCCAAACATCTGTGTTGTGCCTCACTTCCCCACTGGTGGTGGGTGAATGGGTAGGAGCACAATGATATAACAGTAAAATTGTCCAGTGCTAATATTAAGTGCTAATATTGCCTTGACTGTGCTGTCTATTTTCAGTTAGTGGTGGCCAGACTTCACCTTTCACTCTGTACAGAGGGACAGAAGCAACCTGGCATGTGCAGAGGTGCTTCCTGAGACTGCCCTCCTGACTGCCAGCCTGCCACCCTCCCAACATGAGGCTCAGGAGCTCAGTCTCTGTCACTGATCATGTCTAACTGGCCCTAGGCCTGAACTGTTAAAACCCCTGGCTAAGCACAGCCATATTTGCAGGAAGGGAGGTATCTTAGAGGCAATCCTGTTGTTCCTATTTGTAAAAATGACTGGGTAGAGGAAAGGCTCTCTGTCATTCTGGGGGAGGGTGGGGGATTAGAGCTGCAAAATAACCTCCTGCAGTGCCGGACATCAGAGAACCACTTGAGAAATGCCCAAACTACAAGACAAATTTTCTTTGGTGCTTGCATGTTTCTTTAATTGGGGAGGTGAATTCACCCTGAAGCACCTGGTGTGGAATACCTTTCCCAAGTACAGGCAAGTGAGGAGTCAGCCCCTGGAAGAATCTGGCAAACTGAGGTGCCTGTGTGGGGAAGCTTGTGTGTGGGAGCAGGGAAGCAGCAGGGAGTCTGCATTTCTGCAGGAGCTCAGCAAAGACAAACACCTTTCCTTGACAGTTGCCCTGCTTGAGGAAAGAAGGAGAGGCAATGGCAGGGTCCCAGTTAGAGACTGGAAGACAGTTCACTGTGCATTTGCCTACATGAAAAGTTTGCTTTTGAGCACTTGAGGCTGGCTCAAAATTGCTTGATTGCTAGTGATGGTTAGGGTCCATTTAGAGGCAATAAACTAATAATGTCTTGATGAAAATGTGTTTTAAATGGCACCCATGACAGATATTTTGAAAGTATTGACACACCCATCCCTGTACCTAATGTGGTAATGAATGTGCTAAGTGCTTGGGTGTTTGGGGTTTTTTTCTCCTCCATCCCTCCTTGTTGTGGGTATGTCTATACCAGACCTCCTAGTGGTGCACTGATCCTTACCCAGATACTCATCTCTTCAAGTACAATTGAACAGGCTTGTATGTAATTGGTGTCTCAGGAAGGGAAAAACTGGATGGGAACTTAAATAAAACTGGTGCTGAGACTTCACTGTCAGCAGGAAAGTTCATGAGCTGCTTTTGACCAGAATTTGACTCCAACAGATGACATGCTGTAGAGCTGGCAGGAAGAGAACAGAAGTCCTTCCATTTCTAGGAAGCTCTGTGGGATAAAATGAACAGGAAAGCCCAATGAAAGCAGTCCCTATTCAAGAGAAGACTAGAACAGAGAAATGGGAACACTGAAAAGTTCCACCAAAGAACCAATATTGTCACCTATGAACTTGACAGCCAAAAAATGCTGCTTTACAGAATTTTCTTTGCAAGAGGCCCTGGCTCTCGGGCAGGTAAAAGCTCTGCTAAGAGCTCATTGCCATTGTTGCTAAAACGGATTGTGAGAGAAAGTGTTGAAATGTTACTCCTCCTGAAGGTTAGTTGTCCAGTTTCTCAAAGCTGTTACTGTCCCCTTGGACAGTGGATGGAAGCAGATTATAATGAAATAGATGATGCAGAATTTAACTTAAAATCAAGATTCTTATTTGAGACCGGTCTGTCTCAAGCCACTCTTCGGGCAAATTGGTATGCAGAGACATTAAACTATTAATCCCAGTGGTCACCCTTGGGTCAGTTTCTTAGTTACAAGCTTTCAGACTGCAGGACACATTGCTTATTTTTGAGAAAGGCATCTCTTGTTTTTCTTAAGCTATAATAAATACTATTTATTTTAAAAAGTGGATCCCAATCTGTAGATTCATATTGTGTAGAAACAGTCCTTTTAATTTAGCAAGACCTATCAAAACCAACATTATTTGTAAACCTTTTTTGTCTTCCAACCACTGCCATTTTCTAGTTTCTCCATTCTTATGGCAGTCTTTTCCTTATCCCCATTTCCAGCTTTCTAGGAGAGCTGTATTAAGTCTTTCCTCTCCAAAAACATGATTGAGCTACCATTTTTACTCCCAATAACTCCTCACTCTGATGTTTCCAAATGAACTTCTAACCAAAAGCTCTGCACTCCTCAAAGAAAGCTCTTAACCTCTTGCCCACAACTCTTCTACCCCTTAATCTTTTTTGCATTTCTACAGCTGTTGTGTCCCTTTGGATTGCCCATGAGCCCTTGGTTAGGTTTGGGTCTCCATCTAGATCCCTCTGAGTTAGAAGTCTTGCTGATTCTTCTGCCTTCTTTAGGCAGTGCTTTTTTCCAGGTGCTTGGCATCTCCTCTGTGCAGCACCCCTCCCTCTGGTGTGCAGCCTGCACATACACTGCCTGGCCCTGCTCATTTACACACCCTTGGAGAGTGTCAGTGCAAAGAGCTGCCCAAAAGATCATTGTCCTCATCTGTTGTTTCCTGTATTCTCCTCCCTCTCAACCTCAATTCCTTCCTTGAAAACCCTGCTTTGCCAGAAGTATCCCAGAAGCTGATAGCAGCTGTCAGGCTGTTCCTGTTATCCTCCTCATCTCTCTCCTATTTTCCAGCGTCTTCCCAGCTGTCTTTGCAGCATCCACCAGCAGGGTCTCAAACAGCACCCAGCACAGTTGTCTCCAGCTCCATGGCCCAACTTCCCAAACCCACACAGGTCACAGCCACAGTGTCCTGTTTCTCAGATCACACTGACAAGTCTTTCCCCTGCAGAACAGGTACAGAAGTTGTTGCAGCTGATAGATGCTGAAACAACTCTTTCTCTGCCTGTGTTCCTCACTGGATAAACAGTTCATGAGCAGCAGAGGGGCTCTCTTGCTCCTTCTTCACTGAGTTAGTCATTTACTCCACAAGGTTTTTGCTTTTCAGACTATATATTTTTTAATTCTGATTTACTCCCTTGGCCCTTAGCATTCAAATTCATCTGTCTTTTTTAAGACTGCATTTCCCTCCATCATGCCGCCCTCTCCTTTTCAGCTCTTCATCACACATGACCTTATTTAGTGACAGGGAACTGGCAAGTCAGAGATGTAAGGTCAAGGCTTGGGACTAAATGGGGCAGAGAGCAGGGCTGCACATCCACAGCCACCTCCACATGATGCCCTCTGTTCACTGCTTGCTGTGCAGTCATCAATATAGCACTGGACAGGTAGGTTTTTTACTGCCAGCTGGTAAAGAGTTAATCCAGAGAGGAGGGTTTGAGAGCAGCCCAAACCTGCTCTCCCTACATTTAAAAGCACCATGAACCTAAGCAGCCCTTGTTCTAAAGTGAGCAACCAGACAGCTCCTTAAAAACCTTGGGTGTGTTTCACACTTTGTATTTAACATAATTAGTTCCCAGGTCAAGGCTTACCACTCTGGTTTTACCCCCAGTGAACCCTGAACTGACAAGACCTTGCAGATCAGCTTTGCTGAATTTCCAGCATCTCCTGTACAACCTGCTTACTTCTTCCTCTTTCTTGTTCTTCATCATCTCATTTATTTTTCATTTAGTGTCCTTCTGTCTGGAGGCACCTGTCTTGTGTGAGAGGAAATTAATCCCCAGCCCACCTGGCCCCTCCTCAGCACAGTGCACAGCGCACAAGTGAGAGTGGGCAGTATAAAATCCATGGGATGGATCCCACCTACACAGTTCAAATGCTGAATAAATCTTAGGAGCAGGACTTGCTGGGTCCAGCACTTACCTTTTGGACATCAGAGCAAGAACTTTGGTTTTTTGTTTTGCAGACATTACTTTTACCTTTAGCATCCTCTCAGGACCATTAATATGCCTTAGTCCTCTCTAACTGTTGTCCAGAGTGCTGCTTGCATGTGTGTTCTGCTGTATCCTGTATTTTCCTAAGCATCATTACTTTCTGGGCACAAGCAGCCAGGTGCTGGATTTGCTCAACTTGCCTGTGGCTCTGCATAAATACAATTCATGTATGTCTTGATATGGGCCTATGAATTGACAAAAACATGCTTTGGATGCTGATAGAGCTTCAGTTGTAGGATTAGTTCAAAATTTTAGATTGCCTTTGTAGGTGCCATCTCTTCCTGCACATACATTTTCCCTTAAAAAATTAAATCCCGGCTGTTTATAATCACAATTTATAAAGCTATATTTTCAGTCTTAATCTCTTGCCATTTCAGACAGATTTTGCAGGAGTAATTCTTCAACCAGCTAGCAGGATATTCCCTTCCATGGTGATTTAAATTAGCCAAACAATAACCCCTTCAGTAATTAAAACACCAAAAAAATCAGAACAAAAAGCTTCCCATTTAAGTCTGTGTTAAACCAATTCACTGGAGTGACACAATTAAAATCTTAGGGCCAAATCCTGGTTGTCCTCTTCATGTAAGTGCTGCTTTTGAGAGCAAAGGGATGAGTGAGAACAGCATTTAGTCCATACATTAATAATGTATATCCTTTGACTGACAGAGAAGGGGCTGGCAGAACAAATAAAAGCACCCTGGGGTAAGAGGAAGAAAGCCTCAGTTTGTTGCTGCAAACTGCACAGGAATAAAAGTACGTTTTGTTCCACTATTAAATAAGGAGATTGTGGATATAATACTGTCTCTTCTGTAGCACTTCCATTTTCTGCTCTTGTCAAAGAGGATAAAACTGTCCACAGCTGTAATTGTTCCATCCAGCGCTCACATGCCTGGGAGAATTAATCACAATCTGCAAAATCTACTCCTCTTGGGGGCCGAGCAGCAGCTCGTGTGCCACCAGCATCCACTGCCCTGTGCGTCCGAGTCACCAAGGGCTGCATCCTGGCACTGCCCCTGCCAAGCTGCCCGCTTCACACCTGGGGTAGCTCGTGCTGGACATCCAGAGCCTCCTTTTTTCACTTGGCTTTATCCTGGTCAGAAAGGCATTGCTGTCTTTTAATTAAGCTGGTTGGAAATGGATCCATGGAGACAAGAGCCGCAATCCTACATGAGCAGCCCCAAACCCTGTGGCTGCAGCGAGGGCGGCATGCACTGGGTGGGTGCCTCCAGTTGGTGACACAGGGCTCCTGCTGCCCATGAGCAGCCAGAGCCAGCCTTCATGGCTTCATCTGTCTCAGGGGGTGTAATGTTAGTTTGAGTTGGATTTATTGATTACCTTTGTTTGCAGGTTTGTTGTTTTTTGGAGGTTTTTTTTGCAAGAGGAATTCTAGACTGACATTAATGCAGGAGAAACAAAGCAAATTCCAGGAACAAATTACCTCAAATTTTGCACAATAACAGTGCACTTCTACAATCTTTCCAGACATTCAGCAGTGATTGTTATAGTTTGAATTAATTCATAATGTTCTTGTCTAGCTTTTGCCAAAGCAACACTTCCCTATTTGTTACAGGGCTGTTCTTCTGGATGATTCTTGTATTCATTTTGTGCCTGATATTTTTCATGCCTCCAGAGCAAAGCCAGAAAACTGCTGCGTCAGTGCTGAAGGTAGCCAGGGAGGGTGAGTCAGCTTTTCACTTCCAGTCATAAAATTAAGACTCAGTAATCAATGAAAACCTGCTAATCAGGGTAAGCACCTTGCCATGTCCTTACTTTTGAGCACGTAATTTCTGCTGACATATAATAATTACAACAAAACATATTAAAAGAAGCATGTTTGGATACTTCACCATTTCAAGGCAGGATGATGACCTTGCACCTGGGCACCTCTTCAGCAGAGCAGCTGAGCAGACCCCTGTGCAGCTGCATTTCTTCCCCAGCTTGCCCCCACACATGGTCATTGCTGGGACACGTGCCCAAGGCCAGCTCATGGGAATGCCTGCAGCTGTTGAGCCCTGTGGATGGACTGGGGTTTCCACAACCAGGCAAGGCTGGTGTTGAGACCCAAGAGCACAAGGGAGGGCAGCAGTATATTCAATACAGAGGTGTTGACTGCATCACATCACATGGGATATCCTTGGAGTGAGGTGGGCACTGAGAGGGTTGTGAAAAATAATAGCCCTGCTGGTTAGGCATGAATATGTAACATCATAAATTCTTTATATCACACAAAAAGAACTACTAGGAAACAAAAATTGTGTAATCATCATGTGCACTAGTTTCCAACCTACCATTTGAAAGCTTTATTCTTCAGTGGCTGAAAAGCAAAGTGCCTGGATTGAGATCTTCCTTTGGTCAACAGGAGAAGACACATCCCTGAAAGGCACAGCTTCATACCCAAGGTAGGGCTCAGGATGGGGGAAGATGTCTCCTCAAGGGACTTCACTCCTTTATGGATTTTGACAATTAGTTTAGAGGAGACTTCTAGAAAGTCAATGTGCATGAGACCAGTCCTGCTTCTGAGGTCTCAATGGCATTAGAGCATGACCCAAGCTCCTGGGTTTTATGGATAAGGAGATACACTTTATTTTAAAAATACAGGTAATTTTAAAAAAGTATTTCTCTTGCTAAAGTTTTTTTTTAAGACTTTTTAAATCCTACTCAACTGTCTGGCTGAAGCTTCTCCAAAGCCAGGCAAGCTGCTGCTGAACAGAAGCAGGGGATATTGCAGCTGTGCAATCCCAGTGGCAGACTGAAACCCAGGGCAGGTGGCACCAGCCAGCCACTGCTGACCGAGGTGTGCTCAGGCCATCCTCAGGCCAGGGCTGCCCTTTGCTGGGCATGTGAAATGGTGTCAGGCCATGCAGCCCTGAGGTGTGGGGGGCCTGAGGCTGGCTGGCAGGAAATGGGGAATGGCAAAGAAAGCAGAGAGGGGACAAACCAGCAGGGAAAACTGGGGCAGCAGGTGAGAATAGGGGGTGACTGACCTGAAGGAGAGTGAGGAGATGGGGACAGGTTTAATGACTAGAGACTGACATGAGTGGGGAGTTGAAGAAGTGGGGTGTTGCTGAGTTGGGAGCAGGTCTTGGCACCCCCTGGGGATGTCCCCTCCCAAGCACAGCATGGAACCCAGGAGTCCTCTGCTGTGAGCAAGCCCTGGTGAAACTGGGTGCCAGGACCATGGACTGGGCGCTCTGTGCAGTGGCCCTGACCAGCACTGGAGGGCTTGCTGAGTTCGTTGTGTGGTGGTGGAGGGGTTAATTCCACATACAAAACCCTGTGGGAAGGTAGCAACACCAGACACCCCCAGCTGGGAAATACCACCTACACAAACCTAAATTCAGTCTCTGGAAACCAGTTACTGTGATACTGTCTCTAACGGCAGCCCTGCAGGCATCGTCCCTGCAACACAGGGCTGGGCATTCTCCCTCTGCTGCTGTGGCAAGAGGAGAGGCAATCCCCCCCACAAGGACACATTTTATCTAGCTGAGGGAGGGAGACAACCCCATTCTTCCTGCTTCATTGGAACCTGACATAAATGTGAAGTCATGAAACTATCAGGGGTTAAAGTTTATTCAATTTGGATTTACTGCTTTACTTCGTTTCCCCCAGGACACCCTCAGTTGCTGGTCCATCAACAGGGAAAGGCACAAGCCCTCCATAGATGCTGGTGCTCATCCCTGCCCTGCTCACTGGCTCAGAGCAGAGCTCCTGCCAGTTTAGGTGATGGATGGTACCTAAGTTAGTTTTATGCCCATAGGGGATTTCAACTAGGGGAGTTCCTCTGAGCTGAAGACCCCATTTGCTGGTACCCATGTTACTATATAAAAATCAGGAAGGGCATGACCAGCCGCTCACAAGTTTCTTCTCCAGCAGGCCTTTCGGTAGCTGACCATTAGCAGTTGATCCTCAGGAGCTGTATGTAAAATGTTTTTTTTCCAGCAAAGGGCTGGTGTTAGTTTGTGATGAGTTCCTTGCATTTCACTCCAAGGCAGAAAAAGCAAACTTGGCCATAAGGTGTGACAAACTGCTGGTGTGTTTGAAAAATCAAACAAGAAGCTCCTAGAGAGTTGTCAGATGCTTGAAAATGAGACTTCAAGTTTTATTTGGATATTTGAAGTTATGACTCGGTTCATCATTTCTGAGTAGCAGCCCCACTGCCTTGGGCTCACAAAGTTCAGATGCTCAGTCTGACAGTTAGAGGCAGCAAATAAGTGATTTTGTGTCCTGATCACTGGCAGACCAACACCAAAATGCTAATGATGGGACTGAGGGCTGGTGCCTGCTTCCAGGACACTTCAGGACCGAGATGGGTGCTGTCAGGTTTTCTGAGCCCGAGGGTCAGAGGTGTAAATCTGACTGACCATCCCAGGGACTGTAAACGAGGTGTGGCCTGTGTGACACGGTGCTTTTTGGGGTGAGCCAGGGCCAGCACAGCCTGGCCAGGCACAGCTCTGAAATCAGGTATCCCGTGGCACCATCACTGCCCAGCACCAGCCACTGCTCATGCGTGGCAGAGAGCTTGAACCTGGAGCTGGTGGATGCCTCCAGACTAGGAAGGACATGCTCCTCTTGCTGGGCACACAGAGCTGGACAGGAGAGGTGGATAGACCAGCTGGTCCTTCCAAACCAAAAGGAGAGTTTTGCATCCTCTGGGGGAGATAGTTCAAAAGTTATGGATTGACATACCTTTCTTTATAACTCTGCTCTTTTACATACTCAAAGGTGCAGGGGAGGCAACACTCTCTCCAAGGGCTCCTGTGGGCTGCTCTGCTCCCCATCCACCTGAGATCTCCTGTGGGAGCTGGCTGCTTGCTGTGCTTCAGAAGGGGAGGTGGTTGTGCTCCCTGCACAGTGAAGGGGAGCAGAGGGATGCTGTACTCATGGCTGATTCACCAGCTGGCTCAGCTGTGTTAGTTTGTTCCTCATTTAATGTTTGACTTTAGGAATGCTGGATGTATTAGACTCTCAGAAAATTAATCACCAGGGTCATGCAGGACCTTTGTGCTCTTTGCTACTAATCAAAGCTAAATAGAGATTTTCTTTCTTGGACATTACAACTTTAAGATTTGCCCAAATTCCCTGAATGTCACCATGATGTGGTCTGTGCCACTACACTTGTTGTTGTATTGGTATCCTCTTTTCAGCCTTTTTTCTTCCCGGCTCACTCCTCTGCTGAGAAAACCCTTGTGGCCCCACTCCCTTGAGAAAACTTGTCTTTATGCCCATAACCTGCTCCAGCTTTTCTCTCTCTCTCCTCTTTTCCTCACACAGCTCCAGTGCCAGGGATCCTTTCCAAGCTGCCCCAGACCTCACCAGCACTATACTACCTTTCTTCTTTCCCTCAGTGCCTTGGGTGCCCAGGAAATTCCCTTAATTAGGGCATGCCCAAATCCCTTCTTCTGTCTAAAAACCATGAAGGACCTCACCAACATAGCTAAAGAAAGCACAGAGCCAAATCCACAGGGCAAACCAAGCACCCAGCCAGTGTGCTGCCATCCTGAGTCTGCAGTAGGGCAGCACTTTCCCTCCTGCCCTCCCCTCCTTTCACATCCTCCTTTTGCCTCAGAGCTCATTTCACATGGCCCTAAGACTGGCTGCACAACAACACAGCTCCATGAACCAGCACTGGCACATGGCACATGCCAGCATCTCGGAAGAACATGCAGCATTCTGGCTGGTGTCCCACAGTATTCCCAATATTTGCATGGAGCTGGGGCTCCTACCCTGTGTGGTGTGCTAGAAGGCAGCGGGGTTCAGCATCAGCATCAAATAGGGTTGTGATTAAAACATTCCTGTTTTATGGCAAAACCTCTGCTGAGTGTTAAAATTTGCATCATGATGGACATGGACCGGATGCTACAAATAGGGCTTAAGCTACATACATATTTCAGAATCAAGGCAGTGAAGCAGAAGAGACTGAAAGTATCCATTTATCCTTTGCCTTCATGGGAGACCTTTCACATGGTGGCATGCTCTGGAGCTTATGGAGTTCTTGTGCTAGAGCACCAGGTCAGGACTCCAGGATCCCAGTCTCCCTGTCCTGATGGAGAAACCTCACCACAGATGCTCCTCTTCATGCAGAAAGAACAAAAACCCACTGAAATCCACCTTCTTTTGGTATTCCTAGGTCATGGTGAACCTGGTGTGGTACTGGCAGAGCAACCAGTAATACATAGTGCTGTATGGATAGCTACCAAAAAAACCAAGAAGTCTGGTTGGCTAGATTTGTCCCAAGTGACACAGTCAGTGTCAGTCCTGCCTTGCAGCAGCCTGATAAGCAGTAAGGTATTCCAGGACATGGCCAGCTCTGTGTTCTGTGGTTTACATTTGTCAGTTCCTCCTGTAATTGCCTCTTCAGTCTGGGGTTCTGCCTGTGGCTGGGGCTCATCCTCCTGCATGACCAGTTCCTCAGAGCAGCTCCTCTGGCTTGATGGGGCCAGGAGGTGCTGGCAGGAGGTCCTGTGCTTCTGGCAGCTCTGAAGGACAGTCTTGGGTCTGTTGCTGGCCTTCTGGAACACAAAGCCAAGCTCAGGGGGATGTGCAGTATATCTTTCCTTGGTACACATATTCCTGGGGAAAGTCCTGGGCAGCAGCAGTTCAGCACACACTCCCTTAACCTGGAGAAGGAAATGCAGCTTCAGGCAAAAGGGCTCATCACAGAGTTGCAGGCTCTGATAAGCAGGGTGAGGAGAGCGGCACCGGGCTGCTGCATAAGCAGGTGCTGAGGCAGAGGCACAGCATCTCTCACCTCTGGAGCAAGGGAATGGGCTGTGATCCAGCCATTCCCTGAGCCAGCTGAGCCCCTGGGTTACTCAGAGCACAGTGGTCCCAGCCCAAAAGGCCCCCAGATAGCTGTGGAGAGGCAGCGTGAGCCCGCATTGGCACCAGGCAGTGAGCAGCGGCAAGCTCCAGAGAGGCAGCTCCACTCCCTTTGCATCCTGCCCTCAGAGAAGCTGAAAACACTTCTGCATTGTGCTTGACAGCTCGGGCATCACTTCTGAAGGCTGCCAAGCTGATAACAGCAGCAGAACCCAAATAACCCACGTTTGCTAGAGCTGAGCTCTCACCCCAAGTGCTGCAGAGATGCTCACTGTTCTGACTCGCACAGTTTATCACAGGGTCTCTCCTCAATCGCTGTATTTCTGCAGAGCATGTACCTGCTCCCTTCACTCTCCCATCTCTTTACCCACCATACCTAATACATACTATTCTAACAAGATTATTTTCATATTGCCAGAGGTCTCTGGTTTAAGAAGGCCTGTATATCTAGCCTTGGTCTACAGTAGCAATTCTTCCTAACCATAGCCAGGGTTCAGCAATATCAAGGCCTGTACAAATTTGTTTTGCCATTGAGTTCTCATAGCAGTAATTAATTTAAAGAAACCAAGGGGTTATGAAGTGGTCCCATGAGAGCAGAGTTTACTTGCCTTAGGCTATTGCCATGACCTCTTGCAACAGCTCCCTGGAATATCTGCCAGCAAGATGCAAGGCTAGGAAACAGGGACTCCTCCAGACTGACTTACCTGTCAAGTATCACCACCCACCTTGCTGGCCACGGCAACATCTCTGATCAGAAGATGCTTCTTCCCCACGAGACAGCTGAGTGATACACAGGCCATGGTGCTGGGGCAGCTGTGTCTCTTGGAAACCAACAGAGTTTTATAACTTGTGTTCAGTAAGTGCCTTTACGTAAGAAGGTGAGGTTGGTCACTCAGGGTCAGGCCAGCTGGGTGTGGGAGCTGCCTGCAGCAGAGCCCACGTGCTGACAGGAGCAGGGCACACCCAGGAGGCCCTTGTCCCAGCACACCTTCAATTTCCAGCCATTTTCAGGAGAATAAAACAAGCCACAGTCGGCTGACATTGTCTTTTTTTTTTCCCTCGTGCAAATTTCCCCTGAGCTGCGCTGTTGTTATTGTGCAAAAAATAGAGCAAGATATGTATTAACTCTCAAAGGAAGGGAACTAGAAAAGCAAGCAGGAGCAGGGCACCCTTGTTAACTCCTTTGGCTGAAAGTGGGGCACTCACCTGCAGCAGCAGCAACCTCTGCCTGAGCTGGGGGGCAGCATATGGGGGCCACTCACCCATCACCCATGGGCAGTGGGTGGGTGAGAGGGGTTGAGGGTCATATTGAGATGTCAAGCTGCAATCCTGAAACATGAGGCACCCTAAACCCTGGCTGACAGTCCCACTGGGTGCCACAGAGGGCAAGGTCTTAGGTCGGGATAGGCAGGGATGGGTGTCTAAAACTGAGCTATCACCCTGGTTCTGGAGCATGTGGTGTTTCCATAAAGTGCTCAAATAACCTTTTCTTACAGCTAGCTGAGCAAGAATAAGGGGATTTGAATGTGAAGTGGCCTCTGTTTTGTGCAGCCCCTCTGTGTGAGTGCCCATGGTGAGGCAGCTCCGAGGGTCCCCCAGTGCCGGGCACTGGTGCTGCTGGCAAAGCACGCTCTGCTCTGTGCAGCATGGGGCTGGTCTGCTGCTCCCTGAGACACTTCCAGCACCCCATGGCCACCTGCCTGTTCCCTTGTCACCCCAGAAAGCACAAGCTAAGGCTGAAACAAGGCCAGAGACTCAGCTGACTCAGTCTGAGTTCCCTGTCTCCAATAGCTGTTACAGGTATCATAAGGGCCTCTTCTGTCTCTGTTTCACATTGAGATTCAAAGGCATGGTACTGTTGGAGAGCTGCAGCCAGCACCTAAGCCAGCTCAGCTCAGAATCTGGAAATCAATATGGGTCAAATTTTGTTCAGGTCCATTAGCAATTGCTCTGTTGGATGCCGTGATAAAAATAAGGATGTGCACTCAGCTGTTGAATCCCTCCTATGGATTTTGCTGGTGTTCTGGGATCAAAGTGGGGGCTGCATTTGCTCTTTAGCCTAATAATAGCAAAATGTTTAGCATATTTTATATATTCAGGCCTCTGCTTTAGACCTGGGTGACAGAAAGTACTTCCCAGAGAAGCAGCAGCCTTTGAGCAGCCCAGCATGGTGCATCACTGCAGTCTGAGAGGGGACGTAGAGCAAAGTGGGAGCAGCAAGAGAAGCCTTAACAGGAAAAATAATGAAGCTATGGCACAGTTTCTGGTTTTTACACAAGCAATGTTGCCTGGGGTACTGGAGCTATCATATCTACCTCTGTGCGAAAAAGTCACAGACATTTTCCTCATAGAGAAACTGCCCATTGTGAATAAACCAGGAAAGCTCTGCTGGGGCATCACAAGGGAGTGGAAAAATGACTGTAAACCCAGCAGAAGGTAACTGAGCATCATCTCCTTGTGTTCTGGTTTGCTGAGCCATCTCAGGAAGAAGTGGTTCAAAGACTGACAGGAGGGGCTTCAGTTCCCTGCAGACCTGGGGACTGGAGCCCAGGGATGCCCAGAACTGTCAAGTGTCCCACAGGCACTGCAGTATGGGGGTACAGGGCCTGGAGACACCCTGAGAAGAGGCATGAAACCACTGCTCTGCTTTTAGGATTCTGTGGCTCTCCCTGGCTATATGTACACAAGTATTTAATGTGAGTTTTGTTTGCTCTGCCAGGAGAGGATGACACTGTGCTGGGACCCCTCAAAATGTATCCCCTAGGTAAAATACTGGGAATTATTGCTCCTGCCTGCCATCCTCCAAGGTGCAAAGACAGCACTACTGGCAGCAGGGTCGGGCTGGCAGGGGGCACAGGCTGGGTGGAGTTCATAGGTATCAGCCCCTGCCAGGAAATTCAGCCCAAGAGCTTACAGGGCTGGGGCTGCAGTGCCTGCACACACTGGGGAAGCCATATATTTGTTTACTGCAAATGTCTCCATAGAAACTCCTTCTCCAGGGCTGAAGATGTGGATCCTGGAGCTGCAGTGCAGCGAGCTTTCTTCCCCCAGCACACCTCAAGCAGCCTTGGCAGTCTTCACGGCAGAATTATTTGGCAGGAAATAATTCAGACTAATGTATCCCTCTGTGCTCCTGAAATTGTGTGGAATTTAAAATGCTAAATGAACTAAATCATTCTAAGTGTGCAAGCACTGTAATTGTGAAGAGAGGCAAAGTATGCCTGCCTGTTCCAATGCTTTCCAGCTATAATTCTTGAAACCATCTAGCTTCAAAACAGAGCGAGCTGAGAAGCAGAGAAATTGCACCAACAAAGCACTGCTCCAGGCTCTAAAAAGGCACTGCAAACTTAGGGCTTTCAAAGGACAGAAACAGCTGGAATGGTTGAATTGCTACCCCTTCCTCAGACAAACACAGTGTCCCATGCTACCAGGAAGGTCCCAGTTGCTGACATGGGCATGATAGAAGTGCCTTGCCACCTCTTGGCCTGTGATTGACCCAACCAACAAGCAAGAGAACACATAAAGCAAAAAAAACCCAGATGAAAATGAACAAGATATCTAGGGAAGCAAAGGTGGTGACTGAAGTGAGAAGTAACTTTTCAAGAGGCTGCACTGGGAAAGGGAAGATGAAATGTATGAGAACAGGAAATATATTGAGCAAGGCACAGCAAGGCTGTCAGAGGGTGTTAGAAGCTGCAAAGCCACAATGGGATCATGAGAGAGAAGAATGCAAAAGCCGAGGGGAGGGAAGGGAGGCAGCCGACATCCCAGGTATTTAACAAGCAGCAGGAGAAGGCACAGTCCAATTCTTCTTTGGACTAACTCCCTTAAAAAGAAAAGAAAACAATTATGGCCCTGTACCATGGCTTCTTCCTCCCAGGAGAAGCCCTGGGGACAGGCAGGGTTCCTGAGGCAAGGAGCAAAGCCAAGGAAGTACATAACCCGCTTCCCTGGGTTACACAGCCAGGTGGCTGCTGCAGCACTGTGCCTCTCCACCCTCACCCATTGCAGGGCCTTGTGTTTGGGAAACTGCCTTCCTGGTTTAAACCCTTGTATTTCACTGTCTGGAGAGAGAAAATGAGGGAGCTTGTTATGCAATAACCCATAACAGAGCTGTGCTCTTACACCAGGCTGCACTGCATGATAGCTTTAAAGATGCTTCCACATGGCAGCCCCGAAGTGACCTTTTAATTCTGCCTCCCTCTGTTTAATTACTTTTTTTTCATATATAGATCTGGATTATATCTGCTCTGAAGTCTCAGTTGCCACCCTGTCTCCTTCCAACCCTCCTGTGCCTGACCCCACCCACTGGCCAGTGTGGTCTCCCCCCGAGCTGGGATTTCATTGTGCCACTGTGCTTGTGGACCTCCCTGAGGAGCCAGAGCTGCCCAGCAGGAGAGATCGCACAAACATAAATGCTCAGCTAAAAATAAAGCAATAAAAAAAAGAATAATGTTAACAACAAGTTTTGGTGTTACACCAGTGCCCACCATAGATCACAAGCTTGTCTGTGCCACAGTCAGGAGCAGGACCTGACCCTGGATGCAGGTCTTTCCCACTGAGCCTTACAGTCATCTCTCAGCAGCTGGCAGTGCCCAAGCCCTGTCCTTCCACCTCCAAGGGACAAATCCTGCCTCCAAGTTCCTGGGCTGGCTGCTGGCAAGCTGTGAGCAGGAGGGAAGGAAGGGAGGAGGGTGAGAAACAGGGAGAGGCTCTCCTCTCCCTGCAGCCCCCAGAGCAGCTCCACCAACCTTGTTGCCACACCCCACCCCCCCCCCCCAGACAGTGGCACCTGAGCCCCAAATACCCCTAGCCCATGGGGACAGCAGACCCCCACCACTGTGTCCACACGGAGATGCCAGGCAGAGGGAGCTGAGGGAGAGGATAGCTAAAGTGACACACCCTCTGCCAATGTCAAGTCACTCTTTGCCCCCTCCTGGTGCTGGAAGCATCACTGGCACAGCTGGTGCTCGGCCCTGACACACCTTGAACACAAGAGACAAAGGTGGATTTGGCAGGACCTGTTAGGGCCATGGCAGGTACCACTGTGAGCAGCTCAGTGGGTGTAGAACAGTCAGTGGTGCTCAGGCTTGGCCCCTTGTTCCTGCCAGCCACCAGGGGTAAGAGAGATGAATTCGGCTGCTTTTATTTTGGTTCCTCATGGTTCCACTGCGTTTGGCCTTCACCTGACCAACGTGGGCAGAAATCAAGCCTATCTGGGCATTGTCTTCCTCTGCTGTTATGCACCACCAGGCTTTTCCAGGCTGGTCCCTGGCGAGGTCCAAGTGGGACTCTCTGCACCCCCAGGAGGTGCCACACCCGCCCTGCGGCTCTCCCGCGGCTCTTGCAGAGCTGCCGCCGGGGACAAGTTTCCCCTTTCATGAGCCACATGGATGCTGACAGCATCACACACAGCCTGTATTGCAAATAGATTGTTTGTGGGCCCAGCCTCCCTCTCATCAGGTACTAATGAGGTTTTTGTATACAGCCGCAGTGCCTCGTGTGGCAGATGGTGCTGGGTTAGATTTGGATTATTCCTGTTCTGCTGGTTTGTCCCTCCAATGGATAGCTTGGCTGTGCTTATTGCAGGAGCCATATCAAGGACCTTTTCAAAACACAGCTGCCCAGGTGTTTGCTGGGAGCTGCAGCTTTGTCTAAAATGGAGAGCAAGGCCTTCTGGTAGTGCTGAGAATAACTATTCAGCTCAAGTGCTGCCTGGCTGTTGAGGCACTTGGAAAATATTGATTTTCATTTCTGCTAAAATAAACGGGTTTTATTGGGCCTTGTGATTTTGTTATCTGCGAATCAGTGTCACGGGTGGGCCACCAGCACTCTGCCCAGCTCTGGGGCTGGGTCAATCACCACATGTCCATTCCCACTGCTGGCAAACAGTGTATGGGCAGAGCACAGGATGTAAGTCCTATGGAAACACACCGTGATCTCTTGCTTTGAAGTTCAATACACATGCTAGGGAATTCTGACTCTTCTCTCTCTTCTGTCTTTAAAAAGAAAAGAAAACATAATGCTGTAGTAGCCTGCTTGAAGTGTGGCTGAACAATCCTTCAACACAACCTTGCCTTGCTGTCCAATAGAGAACTCCCAGAGCACACTGGGAAGCTGACCTGTGGCAAGTCCTCAGTTGGCTTTGTCTCCAAATGCCGTGGCACTAATGCCTGGCATTGGGAAAGCTGGGCAGAAGGCCCTGGGCAGTGGGCAGGACCCCACCAGGCACCAGGCTGCTGGGCAGCTGCATCGTGCTGCAGGCTGCCCTGTGAGGGACAGGCTCCCTGAGCAACTGGCAAACTGCTGACACCTCAGGTCATGCCAACAGGCACTGTGCTGTCCCCTCGCCCTCCCAGTGACACCATCCCTACATCACATTGGCTGCTAGCTCATTTCTCAGCAGATTGATGATGCTGCTTGATGGATTCATCAAATTCTTCCCTCACAGTCCTTATTTTTTTCTGCCTGCTGCTGCTACTGACATGGAGAAGGGCTTAATCAGTCTCACAGATTTCATCTGTCCCATAGCTCCTGCACCTTACAATTAATTAATACTCAAATAGTGGTAACTCTCATAGGTATAAATCTTGTAAATAGCATGTAAACATAGCATTTCCCCAATCTTGCAAACAATTCGGATATTTGAACTATACACAATTTTTTCAGGCCAAATTAAAACTGTGCTGTAAATTGATGGGTTCCCTCTAGGAACTGGGAACTCCTGTGGATGGCCCATACCTAGCCTGCCATGAGGCTATACTTTGCTTTTTAAGTTGCTTCCAGGTTGAATACTGACAATTAATACACAAGAAGCGTGGCTCCTAAAGGGTGCTATTCAAACAGGCAGTGTGGTGTGCAAGACACAGGTGCAGATTCTCAGGAATCTAAGTCCCTGCAAAAATGCTTTGAATAGGTCATCCCTCGCCAGCCTGTTTCCCTACCTGTGCCCTCCAATAATGATGCCTTGTGCAAGTACCAGCCTTGGTCCCCAGCAGAGCACACAGAGGCTCCCTCTCTGTGTCTCTCTGCTGAGCTGGCAGAAACAAAGGGCAGGACTTGTGCAGGTTGCTGGGAAGCTGGAGCTCCTGTTCCTTGAAATCCACACCACCAGATTCATCACAGAGCACCCTTACTCAGAGCTGCTGATGCCTGTGCTAGGTTTGGCGTGGGGACCCAAGCACGTGAGACCTCAGGATCACTGGTGATCTCCCAAGCCCATCCCCTCTCTTTTCCTCCATCCACCTCTCATCTGAAAGCCCCATTTCGACTCCTGCCACTGCAGCTGACAGTCATTTCAGGATAAGCATCTATTCGTTATCATTCATTCCAGGTTGCTCACTCTGAGAGGGAGGACAAACAACTTCTACGTCAAGAGATAGCTTGCTGCTGGGGTCACATGCCTTACAAGGCAACTTTTCTTCTGTAAAAGGAACCAGAAATTCATCTGAGGCTGCTTGACCTTGATTGCATAAGTCACCTCCACTTCAAAACGAAACAAATAAGCCCGTTTAAAAGGAAATGTTTCCTAAAGACAGTCATAAAGCAGCCTGTAGCTGGAATAAAGCAAGGTACCCATGCTCCAGGACCCTTGGAAGTCCCCCTGGTCACTCTATTTGTGTTATAATCAGTCCACTCAAGTATGAGAAGTTTTGCAGGCTAAGTAGCAAGATAAGAGGCACTCCTGATTGTGTGTGGAGGTGAATTTCAGACACATGCCAAGCACTATCTCCATGGGAATTCTGCAGACTGCACAGCAACAGCCTCTGCCTCCTGCACGAGAGTGCTTCCCCCAGCTCCTCCTGCTCCAGCACAGTCCCAGAGACCAGGCAGGAGAGCTCTGCACAGGCCTGAGGCTGCCCATGCTGGGCAATACACCGTGCCCTGAGAGAGTCCTAATGTGCAGAGCCATAAAGTGCTATTGTGAAAAGAAACTGCTGGCCCCAAATATATGCTAGAACTTAATCAAAGCCAAACCTGATTCAAAGGACTGCATGAGCCAGCCTGCTCAGATTAAATATATCCCATCACACTGCAGGCTCCACAGGAAAAAGTCAAGCAGCAATTTTCTTTACTCCTACACAGGCAAAATCAGAAGGACCTGCAACAAAAGCAACTGATTTGCTCCAGTCAAAGTAAAACCAGCCTGTTATGGTCCCATAGCTTGAGCATTAGGCAATACTTCAGTGTCCAGAGGTTTCCTCTGCTCATGGGAGAACCCAAGGTGTGGGGTTGGGCAGCTGTGGTGCAGCTGTTTGCAGCACTTGCTGGCCCTGCTGCATCCCTGGCTACTGAAGGGGCCCACAGGACAGAAACAGTGCTTCCCTTGGCAGCACTGAGCAAGAGGCTCTGTGCCCCAGCTCCCTCAGCTCCTACAAACCACTGCTCCTGCCTGTGTGCTCCTTCAGTGGCATCCAACACCCTCCCCAGTGTATGTGAGGAAATCCCATGACTCCATTTCTCCATATAAGTCTGCATGTTGAGAAAGGCCTTGATTATCATAAAATCATAAAATAGAATAGTTTGGGTTGGAAAGTCATCTAGTCTGAGCCCCTGCAATAAGCAGGGACATCTTGCTATATGATATTTTATTTTACTGCTGCCCATCTTAGCTGAAGTCCTATACAACTGCTGGCTGCAACCCTGGCATGGATGGCTGTAATGCAAACATAGACCTAAGGCTGAAGTCCTTATCCAGGTATAGCCAGGGCTTTGATCTCAGCAGGAATTTTGCCCAAGCATCTATCAGGGGTTTCATTGTTTATTCCCAGTGAAGCTCTACCGGTATTTCACATCAGAATAAACCTAAATTGAAACCACATGTAAAACTCAAGAGTTGAGACTGAAGAGCAAATGGAACTGGGAAGGGAAGTGCAAAAGAGGGCAGACAGTAATAAGTGCAGGCAGCTGTTGTCATGATGCATCCCACATGCCTGTAATGAGAGGGTCTTCAGGTCACTGTCTACTCATTGGAGACAAGATGAGGCTGAGGAGGTCTGGAGGAGATTCATTTTTTACTCCTGATCTACCTGTGAACACTGACAAAATGTCTTCTTATTCAAATTATGACAAATAACCACCCCAGCATGGTTATGGAAAACTGTATCTCACCCTATGGCAAGGCCAGGCTAGCACAGTGTGCTACACAGCCTCTGGCTACTGAGCAGACACTCCAGGATCCTGGAAAGCCACACTGTGGGAAGCTCACACCCAGTCTGGAGAGAAATGTACCAAACCCTGGGATGGAACTTCCATAGTTTCACTATTGCCAAGACTGTTGCTGCAAGTGGATTACTCGTGCTTGTGACTGACCCCATCCAGGAGCTCTGGGGCACTGTGAATGGGGACACAAGGCCATTAAAGTGAGGTTGCTAATTACAGCTGGTAGTTAATGACATGGCCTTTTGAGTTACTTATTTTAAACAGCCACTGAGTGCAAAAATTACAGCTCTGGCTATGACAGACCCTCAAAGCCATAGGCATCTCCTGTTAGAATCAGATGTGTAACTCAGGAAAGGTGATTTTAAAGCAGCACAGTCAATCCAGGAGACTTAGAGCTGTCATTTTAGGAACAGCTTCTGAGATGGACCAGGCCACTCTGGGTGAGCCTGTGTTGTTTTCAAGACCTTTCACTTTCTCTTGAGGCTCATTTAAACTAACAAAAAAAGTATGGGAAAACACCTTCTGGTTGCAAAGATACCTTTAAAAACAGCCTGAACAAACACAGGGGTGCACACATGGAAAATATTGCATACCAGTGATCTGCTGGTCAACACTCTGTCCCTGGTTAATTATTTTTCCACCCTATTAGCAGGTAAGGAGGACAAGTGTTTTGACCTTGCTGTAAGTGGTATTTTGTTTCTCTCTTACAGCTTGATAGAGCTTGGGTCAATCTGTTTCAAGTGTTGCCATCCAGGTCTGACAGTGGTGCTGGGAACAGGATACTGGGTGGGATGAGCAGGAGCTGGTGCCCCAAAGCACAGCCCAGTGGCAGCCCCAGAACAGCCAGAGCTGGGGCTGCCCTGTGGCCTGACGGCAGCAGTGACCTGTGCCATGTAAACAGTCACACTTCAGACTCTGCTTGGCAGCTGTGAGGAGTGAAATCACTTCATTTTACAATGAAATGCTCCTCTGATGAAAGCTCCTCTGCTGGTGCTCTCGGGAGCTGGGTTAGCAATGCTGCACACAGCCATGCATCCACATACATGTACTTACCACCAGCTGTGTCTTTTTTACAGTGTTACCCCACCTGTACAACCAGGAAGAACTGAATGGAACATGCATACCTGACAAGGTAACCTGAGCCTCCAAGGTGTTAACCATAGCTTGACAACTCTTTTGAGTTAAATTCCCTCCATGATTTCTCTGTTGTCCCAATGGGTTTTGTTTTATTAAAAATTAAATGTTTTTCTTGTTAAACTGCGGGTCTTGGATACAGTAACTCTATGCTGATTTTCTTCTTTTGCCTGTAACAATTCTGCAACTTAATGCTTCCAGCTCTCATTCTCCCTTTTTGTTCCCCAGTGACTCATCAAGGCAGGTATTTTCTTACCATCCTATGCAGCCTCCTAAGAGACTATGTTCTTTCCAGGTATCAGCTGAAAAATGCAACTGCTCAGAATAGAGCAGAAATGGGAAGGCAATCTGTCAGTCTGGAATGAGTAATTCAGTTCTTTGCAAAGCAGGGCTTGTTTTTGTTAAAAGCAAAAAAGGGTGAAAAGATCTTAAAGGCAAGATACCTTCACAGCAAGTTATACATTCCTGCATTTAATTCACTCCTCAGATGGAGTCACAAACAGCTCTTACTCTCCACTACTCTGCAGTGGCAAAACAATAAGTATCTATAACTCCTGTGTCATTCTGCCTGCCTTAACATCCCAGGAATATTATTTTAAAGATATAGGTTCTTCCTGGAAATAAATAAATAAATTTCTTATAAAATTTGAAATGCCATTTCCATGTGATTAAGACCACATATAGAGGCATCTCCTCAAGGAACCATGCCAACGAAGAGTACAACATTCTGCTTTTACACATTGTATTAAAAGAGAATCTTAACTTATGGTGTCCAGGTCTCAGCATGAGCCCTGCCTGTGTCACCCACAGCACCAGCCACAGGAGGTCTCATGCAGACTTCATCCTGGTTTTGAAGGATTTTCTCTGTAGGATCACATAATCCAAACTAATTGAATCCCAGTTATTTCATAGTGCATGCTAACATAGAACAGGAAGACCAAGCCAGCCTTGAGCCCAGATTTGCTTGTTTCTGCTCAAGTGGAAATAAAAATTACTACTAAGGCATGAGGTTTTCTTGCATGGGTAAATTCTCATGGCAAACAACCACCAGTGCTGAGGTCCCAGCCAAAGAATTGAGCTCCCACATTTGATTCATGGCACATAAATCAAGATGGCTCATGTGATGAAAGCACTTGTATTATTTGCCTGTCTATGCAGAACTGTCTTGCTTTTTTAGTTCTTTATTATGGAGAAAGATTGTAAAGGCTCCCCAAGTGGAGAAAATTATATCTCTTACTTCCTGATGGCATTCAGAATGAAGATTTTCTCATCTTTTTAAAATTACAGTGTCCAAACCCTAAATTAAGACTATCCCAGTGTGGTAAAGGAAGGCTCTGCAAAGGAGGTAATCCTCCCTCACCTAACCATCTTGGTGGAGTTCAACATGTTTTCTCTGGAGACTCCTGACAACTGGATCCAGTCCAGCCAGTTGTGGTCTGTCTCAAATACCTGGCAAGTTTCCTGCCTCATTTACCATCCTAATCAACATCACGCTTTCTGGGAAAAATTACTTCAGCTCTGAAGATGCAGAACTGTGAAAAACTTGAATAAGACTCTTACAATTTTCAGAGCTCTGAAGAGAGGGAAGATTTCCAGCTCCCTGACTAGCAGCTCCCTTGCTGAGATGATGTTTGGCACTTTCTCCTCCTCTTTCTGAGGAGAGACAGCCAAGCAGGAACCAGCCAGCTTTTGCTCATGCCCTGGAGATGTGTTCACATGCTCACACACACAGAGATTGCACACTTGCACACTCTGCCACGGCTCTCCTTCCCCCAGCTCCTCCTGGTGCCTTCCCTGTATGTGGCAAGTGAATAAAATGGAATGAACAACTGTGGCTGCTGCAGCCAAAATAAGGCAAAAGCATGGAGAGGGATGGAGCAACAAGAACAGAGCAACAAATGCACAGCAAATCTAAGAAATCAGGCCAGATCAGGGGAAGGAGTGGGGCTAACCTGGTCAGATTGATTCCTTTGCTAAGCAGCAGACCCTTGCTGGGGGCTCAGCAATCAGGCCAGAGGAAGATAAAAACCTTGCTCTGTAATGGCACAGTTCTGATAGGGCCGTTGGGTTTGCCATGCCCACAACCACCACACATCCCATTTTTGGCCACGTTACCCCAAAGCCACCCCACCAGTGACTCTTCCTGTGCAGCTCCTTGTTGTCCAGCCCTGTGGTCAGCTCCACGCCACAGCCACGCTCTGCTGGGTGGCTGAGACCCTGCTGGGGCAGGGTGGCTCCCAGGTTTCTCATGGCTAGCACCAACCAACCTGTTCCCAGCCAGATGGAGGAACAATTGGCTTGCCTGGGACCGTGTGAGCCTCAGGCTTCCTGCATGAGCATGCTGCACCTGGCCATGGGTTGTGGCAGCTATTTTGGGTCAGAAGCAATCCTCCTCCATTTCTTTCAGAAGCAGGTCTAATCAAAAAACCACAAAAGACAAAGTTGGAAGGGACCTCAAGAGGTCTTTTGTCCAGTCATCTGTTCAAGCAGAACTGCCACTAAATCTAGGTCTTTACAGTCTCTTCCAATCCAAACCATTCTATCACTGAGAAGCTCCTTGTTCAGGCAAGTAGTTCTTCTCCTGAAACTCTTGGTCTGACTGCCCAACAGGAAGTTATGTTTCTCAGCTTTTGATGTTTTATTTAAAAGTTAGCCAGGTTCTTAGCACCTTTTCCCTGCTGGTTTCCAAGTTAACTCTGCCTAGCAATTCCCTAAACAAGCTCAAATCTGCTCTCCTGAAGTAGAGACTCCTAAATCTGCAGCTTACCTACTCAGTCTTCCTCCAGAGCCTGCACCCAGTCACCTCAGGATGAGGAGGTGGCCCCATGGTCTAAGCTGTCAGCTCACACACCATTAGTGATTTTCTTTATTATTTTCATTACTCACTGAGTTTATATGCAGACCTGCACTGATGTTTGGCACTTCAATGCTAGAAGAGGTGCCTTTCTGTGCACTTCTAAATGCACACTCACAAGGGGCTGTGTCATGCTTTACCTCATCCATGTACCAAATAGAGACTGAGCAACCAGAGGTGTAACACTCCAACAGATTGTTAAAGTCTGGGCAAGAAAACAAACCATCATTGCAAATGGTTTGGAAAAAGGTGCTTCAATACTCCTCACCAGGGTACCTGGTGGCATCAAGGCCTGGGGACAAGAGCATCTCTGCTCTCCCCATAGTTTGAAAGGGGCTTCTCTGCCCCAGAAGGAAGAAGCATTCACATTACAGTAATCCCACATTACAGTATTCCCAGTTTTGCACCTTTTCTTTTGCTACCTGGTTGTTACAGCCAGTCCTCAAAGACCTTACTCCTCTGGTTTCTGCTATGAGAGGGCCCCTGCTGCCACAAGCTGCCAAGGGTTAGTCTGACTCAGAATCCAGGCCCATATAGTCTCCTATGGCTTCTCTTTGAATCAGCAAACTTTCCCTTTGTCAGCCTTCTCCTTGCAAAGCAGGACACGCAGTGACTGTGTGTACAACTGCAGTACCCTCCCGTAGGGCTGCATCATCTTTGCTGCCTCCCCTGCCAGGGATCTCTCTTGGTGCAACTGCTTCCACCTGCTTTTATGCCAGAGTAAATCTGGGCCATAATTAACCTATTTTCTATTATGTAACCAGTTACACCCATGAACAAGAAATAAGATGGGTTTTATCCAGACCTCCTGCCTAAGAGCTTGGCCTCAAACTGCTCTCCCAGATCTCCAGGGAGAGAGCTTTTAGAAGTGCTACGTCCTGGGAGGCAGTTCCTGTCTCTGGCTCTCAAGGAGCTGCTGTTGGAAACCCAGCCCTCAGTTAGAAACCCACCTGTGCAGTCAATTGACCTAAATGTCTGCTGGCATTTGGTAAGGCAGGTGACTAAACCCGAGGGGCTGCAGCTGACACCCCTTCACCCTGGAGACGGATCGCTGGGGACAGCGCGTGTGCAAGTCCTTGAGCTTTCCCCACAGACACCCACTGCAGCATGCATGGAAAGGGAGGGGACGTGATGAGAGGTGTCAGAAGCACAGGCAGCCTTCTGCCTCCTGGGGAAGAGGTATCTCCTGTGAGGCTGGCATTGCCCAGGGCAAGGGGAGACAATTTCTTCTGAGAAACCTTCCAAAGGGTGGCAGGCAGGCTGGCGCCACGAGCCTGCCCTGAGGCAGTGGGGTACGTGCCTGAGCACCAGGCACAGCTGTGTCCATTTTTCTTTTCCTGCTTATTAGACCAGTGGATGCTTGATTTCACTATGCAAAATAGGAGTTTGGGAGCACTAACTCTCCCTGCAATGGTAGGAGCTGATAGCCCAGTTGGCAAAGGGCTCTTGGAGCAAATGGGGATTCAAATTCCCTCCAAGAGGGGCTTGTACCCCATGGGAAAAGGATTGGAGAGGCATCCCTTCCATTCTGAATGGCCTGGTACTTCCCCTTACCTACGTTTGGAATAAAGATTTGGGGACATAACTTCAAGGAGAAGAGGGAGATAAGGGCAGCAAATCCTGAGTGCAGGATTCATATCTCCCTCAAACCTTGATAATGGGCAGAATCCAGCCCCAAGAGCTGTCTCACATGTTTTCTGCAGGCCACCATTGGGGGGGGGGAGGTCCCTGCTTGGCACATTGTTCTGGGTATCCTGCTTGGTGTGTATCCTTCTTCCCTGCCTCCAGGTGGTCTGTACTGCATGTGTTAGAGAGTCCTGCAAGGGCAGAATGCCCAGCCTTGGAGCATTGTGGCCTGGCACCAAAAGCTTCCAAGTTTCCAAGCCAGATGCATGAATGGAGTAAAACTGTTGCTGGTACCTTCCCTCAAGTGAGCACAGCAAGGCAAAGTAAATGCTGTTCCACCCAGCCTGCTGGGCTTTGTTCCCTGTGCCCCACACAGCTCCACACAACACATGCCCCCTCAGAGGGTTGCTGCTCCACGCTGGACCCTGCAGAGGCAATTGTCTGCTGCAGAAGCTGCTAGCATGCAAGAATGTAAGCAGGAAAAACAGAGAATTGTACAGAAGTGCTGTGAGATCAGGATGTGGGATTTCAGTTTTTCCACCCATCTCCAGACTGGGAGCAGGGTGCTCATGGCATTAATTGCCTCATCCACATTTCCTCTGGGTTTTTGGACAGTGAAATACAAGCATCATATTTATCACCAACACTTTCTGAGCTGGAGATATGTGAGCATGTTCAGTGCCTAGCTCTGGGGACTCTGTGATTTCCATGCAGGACAGCCTTTTGCAGCTGAGCCTGCACTAACACCTTGAAGCCTTGAGCTGGGGTTCTGCATTGCTGCCAGGCATGCAGGGAACCTGTTTTCTTCTCCGTCTGAGGCAGCCTCTTCGAGCCCACTGACCACCTGGGGAATGAAGTGTCACCATTATTGCTCATGCTAATCCTGGTGTTTGTACTGAATTTCAGCTGGGTGATCACCAGTCCTCCTGGAGTCAAGCTGAGCTATAGTACTGCTGGGATGCAGGAAGGGACTTGTGTCCCTTAGCTCCCAGTTAGGTTTCTGGAGATGTAGTTTTCATTCCCATCTCTGCTGCACAATATTAAGCAGATGATCTGCAGCCAGGTTTTTCAAGCACCCAGCATTCACCAGCAAAGCTCAGTCTTCAAAGCATGGAAGTCTTGCTAATGCATCATGATCAAGGGGCAGATTTTAGTAGATTTTAGACATATAATTTTTTAATTTTTTACCTTTTTTTTTTTTTTTTTGCCTATCAGAGTACTGCTATCTTAGAGGAGTCTGGCTCTCTGCACTCTGTTTTCTCTCTGGTTAATCCTATACATAAAGATGCACACATCACACTCAGAATATGAAATAATACCGAGCCAAAAATACAGGTTCAGACTTAGCTGGTTTGAATGGTACTCTCAGGCTTTCCTGAATGTAATTCTTATTTGTAAATGTTCTCAAACACTTGAGAAAAAAAAAATATGCTGTGGGTTGTCTGCAAATGTTCATTTTGACAAGTTGCTGTCTGTTACTGGTATTGGACTGGTCACACAGTGTATCTTATGTTCCCTAACTGGATGACAAGCTTGGAAAACAGAAGAATAGCAAGTGACAGATACTAGCATGATTTCTGGTTATTTTTTATAGTTCCTGATTTCATGGGCACTGGATGCTCTACAGATTTCACGAACAAGATATTAGGAATGAGGACCTTACAGGGAAATATGACAGCCATGGCAACTTGATCAGAAAATGAAAGGCTTAATGATGAATCAGGTAGCTTCCCTTCATACAACACCATTCACTTACTGACATGTACAAGGGAAGGCTTTTACAGGAAATAATCAATAGGCTACAGTCAGGTTTGATATGTGAAAGACTTCTCTAAGCACTCCTGGCACATCAGAAAAAGTGTTTCACTGGTGTTTCATACCTACTTAAACACAGGGGAGAAAAGAGGGAAATGTCCTAGAGCTCAAAACAACAACCCAGCAGCCCAGACACTAATAATCTTTTTGCCCTCTTAAGATGTTCTTCATGCCACTCTCTTTCCACTCTAATAAGTTCAATACACTTTCAAGCTAGAACAACAATCTTACAGAGGCACCTTGTTCTCAGGAACTCCTACCTAATGTGTACAGAGTGAGCACCTGGTTTCCCAATCAATTCTTGCACAGAACTGCAGTAATTAACCATCTGGTTCTTGGGTTACAGCTCAGTGCAGTTTACTGGTCTGACAAACATATGGCATCAATCAGTCAAACAAGCTATTTAAATTAACTGTAAGAATTATAGTTAATAGAATTTTAACTAAATTTTAAAAATATATTTCAGAATAAAACTCATGCTTAAAATATTAGTGTTTAGCTAGAGGGATTGTAATTTGTTCCAAAGAGAAACTGCAATATGAGATATGTGGCTTTGTAGCATTCCTTAACCACAAGAAATTTGGCTTGGTAGGTTATTCCCCCAGAGCTTCTGTTGCAGTTATTCCCAGATTCAGTTCTTCTCTGCTCAAGGCTTCATATTCTAACCTGTCAGAATTATGGAAAGGGATTCTGAAGCTGAAACATGACCTTCAAGTCAACACATGAGTGTGTCCAAACTGAGAGATGGGTAGTAAAGGAAAATGTTCATTTCAGACCCCTTTTCTATAAAGCTCCTTAAAAAGAAAACAGGCCTCCTTCAGAGGCTTTGGACCATGGCATCAGCACAGAGTGGTGGGAACCTCTGGTTGGTATCAGCTGGTCCAAAAGGTGTCGTGTACCACAGTGGCAGTAACAGATTTGTCCTGAATTAGGGTATCAGAATAAGAACACTTTTACCACAGTTGAAAGACCATGTCCATATTATCCACACTGAGTAAGAAGCATTCTTCCTATCATTAGTGCAACTAAACTTCTGGAATTCAGACTTCATGACTTTTGGTGATTCATGGAAGATGAAGGTCAGGTAAGAACATCCACAGATGGCAAAAAATGTATTCAAATTAGTAAGTTTGTGACCATAATGGTGAAAATCTTTGAAGAACCTAAAATAATCTAGCTGAAGGGCAACTCAAGGCACAGGAAATGCAATGCAGATAAATGAAAGTAGCTGCTAAAAGGAAAAAAATCTACACATTGCAGAGTCCTAAATGAAGCCACTGACTGTAGAGACACGTGGATGTAATGCTAGGCTTAGGCAGGGGCCATATAAGTAGCACATAAATGAAATGGGAAAGTCTGCATGCAAACAGAACATGATTCACATACCACATGGCCCCTGCCAGCCTGCTGAACACAGTTTCCCAACCAGGATGGGGAAACACCATGGGCCCAGCACCAAGGCCTCTCTCCCTCTGCTTGGCAGACATCAGCAATTTGGAAAGGACTTAGGAGGCCCCAGTAAAGAGCAGGTCTCTCCTATAAATGCTTTCAGCTTGACTAACACTTCTGTAGGCAGATCTCAAAGATGAACAGCACAGGCTTAGAGAAGTGAAGGGATTCAAATTTGTATATAAATTGTGAACAGAAGTTAAATGAAAAAATAGGTTCTCCAAGGAACTATTTAAGCCTCTGTATTATCATTTAATTCAAATCTCATTAATCACTATGCCAACCATACAGGTTTAAAGGCAGAATTGCCCATTTCTGATGGGGGATAGTAACTGAGGGACTGCAAGTGTTTCATGGCCCTCTCTGCAAAAGGAAGACAGAAAGGCCTGAAAAGTACAAAATTTACCTAAATTGAGGTGGTTCTGGACCTCATTCCAGAAATGGTTTCCAGCAACTAGCACTCCCTTATGACCATACATTTAACAGGAAGGACAGAGGTGTTACTCCTCTCTTGCCACCACCACAGACAAGGTGCAGTCCCCGCTCAGCCGAGGCAGAATTCACCCAGCAGCAGCCAGGGAGAAGCTGGGTGGCTGCTGTGTGTCGGCTGCCTCGCAGCTCCTCTGCAGCCAGAGGAGAGGCATCAGGCACTCTCATGGGTGACTCACCACTCCTAAGAGAGGTGTCTCAAGTAGGTGGGGTGACTCATCCCTGGGGTGGTCCTCTCCACAGATGTTCACAGGATCCTAGATCATAGCATAAATTACATGCCTGCCTTTCTGTCCCATCCTGCATGACAAGACATTTCTTTCTCTGCTATCTTGCACGTAGTTAGGACTTCTGGAGGAATGCACAACCTTGTCTGGGACTTGATACACTTAGTTAAGGCCTGATCTATGCACGAGGCTAGAACTACAAAATGGTTTTCACAACTTTAGACAATTTGTGCTTCAATTAGGTTACATCTCAGTAATGTATCAGCAAGGACAGGGTGAGACTAAGGCCCAAACTCTGCTGGATGACCAGTGTAGGCAGCAGGACACTGGTCATCATGTTCTAACCAGCAGTGCAGAACTAAGGTGGTAAAACAGGACATTGAACACAGAACATTTTGACATCCTATTCTGTGTTTTCCATCTTCTGATGAATCCACAGCATCGTTAGCAGAAATGCTGAGGAGTGGATTGTCAGAAAGTCTGTAGTCTTATAAATACAAGAGCTTGTTATGTAAAGACTAAAACTGAATAAATTAGAAAAGCTTAGTAAGTAGTCATCTCGCAATATTAGAACCAAGGAAAAAGTTCTTATATTAGGTCAGATGCAGAGAGAAAACCAGTAATTATCTGGAAACTGCACCACTCAATAGGCCTGGGCACCTGTGGCCAGATGTCTCCTCTTTGCTTGGAGGCTGGCAGAACTGCCTGCACAAGACCCAGAAAACAAAAAGCACGACTCAGAAGCAGTACTAGGATTTCCTTTTGGGGAAATCCAGATATCTGCCAGTGGGACATGTGAGATGCCACCTCTACTCTCTGATCTTTTTGTGTTAACACTTCTCTGAATAAAAAGCATAAAGTCCTCCTGAAGGCAAAAAAAAAAGATTGACTTCAACATTTATGGAGTCAGGCCACAAGGAAGGGATCCAGAAGCTTTGCTTTGCATCCAGATGTGCTTTTTGTTGCTATCTTCCCTAAGGGGACAAACATTTTTCTGTCTGTCAGACTGTGGTTATGTTAAATGCTTTAAACCCATGTCTCATAATGAGCACCACTGAGAGCACTGGCTCTGTACAGCAGATGGCTGCAGAACACAAGCGCCCTGAGAAATCCAGGAGATGGTCTTGAGCTGTGTTTTTATGTCATCTGCCTTCAGCTGGCGCTGGAAAACCCAATACATCACTTTGACACAGAGGGTGCTAAGCCTCCACCAGCAGAAGAGCCCAGCAGATGTGCTACCTTCCTGAGGTGTGTGGTTTGGAAGTGTGATGTCACTGCCTGCACACACAGCAGCACTTGTCACCTGTAAGGAAGGATAACCTTTGTGCCTTTTATGACTATCTGTCTTTTTCTTGGCACATTTCAAAATGACACCTTTCTGGGCATCTTGGAAATGAAGTGAATAAAGAAGTGGATCAAATTGCCCGTCCTTGAGTAGAGGGACACAAAATAAGCACTGTATTTCAGAACTGGTTAATGATGTTCATAGAGGGCTTGATTCCACCAAAGTTAGTCATGCTGAGTAGTTTCTTTTTCCACAAGTAACCTATTCATCTCAATTAGATTAGTCACAGCACAGGGAGAATAGAATTGGACTCTGAATAATTTCAATTAATTTTCTGCTGTAGAAAAGCACTATTAATTAATATTTCCCGTTTCCTTGGCATTTGGCAAATATGTTTTAACTATGCATAAATATTACTCATTTTCTACATTTTCTTCGCATAAAACATTTTTGATAGTTTGTCAAGTTCCACTTAGATTTTTAATCCAGTTTTTTTGTCTAAGCACAATTCACTGCATGATCTAAACAGAAGGCATCACTTTATTCTGTTAAAATTTAGAGTATTTACAATGAGGGCCAAATTTTTTATGTACAGAACTGGAAGAATTATTTGACTGATCTCATGAAATAACTAACATTTAATGTTACCTCTTCTGTGTCTTTAATATTATCTTACGTACATAGGGAAATGCTGAGTTCTGCATTTAATCCTAATGGTCAAACACGATGCAATTTTGAATCAAAACTCTCTTTCACTCTTACATGCTGCTCTGGGTCCTCATCTGAAAACCACAGTGTGGTAAATAAATTGCAGAGTATCAGTGTGCAGGTATCTGTAAATACAGGAGAGGGGGATCTTGCAGAGAGTCCAAAGCATCCATATGGCCCCAGGATGAGAGGTGGTCACTTTGCTCCAGTAACTGAAGGAAGGAGCTGTGTGTCCAGAAAGAGGTGCTACAGCTGGATGAAATTCCTACATCAGAGGGCAGTGCTTCCCCCTGCACCCAGGCAGCAAGGGAGGGGGTATTGACCTCCAGAAGCAGGAGTGAGATGTTGTTGCTGAGTTTGGCCCTGCTGGTCCCACATGCTAAAGGGCTCAGTTTTTGTATCTCTGCTTCTGATCATAAGCAAGGGTATAAACAGCTTAATGAAAGGTTCAGCATGAGCTCCCAGAAGGAAATGGATGGAGATTCATCTGCCATCAATAGCACCAGTGGGATACTGAGGAGGTCAGGGCAGTCAGGTGAACTCTGGGGTTGAGGTTTATCAGCTCCAGTCTGACAGAGACATTGCTGGACCACTTCTGCAGACAGAGGTGCTCCATGACTCGATACCGTGGGGAAGGGGGGCACTGGTTATTTGCCTGATCTGCTGCCAGATCAATGCCAGTACTTAGTGGCACTTAGACAGTTTGCCATCAGAAGTATCTTTAGCTGATGAAAATTTATGGGCAGTTCTGCCCAGGGGAGTCTTCTGCGAGAGCCTCCGGAGACATCTGAACAACAAGTTTCACCTGCTGCCCGCATATCCACAGGGATTTTAGGTGGCATTTGATGAGGTCCAAGTCTGTGCTCATGTCTAAGAGCTTGTCTTTGACATGCTACAAGTGAGTTACAAAGGTTAGAGGAAAATCTGAAAAAGGGAGAAACTGGTTTCACTCGATGCTTAGACATCTCTCTTTTTAACTTCTGTGAAACTGATACCTGCCAGAAGTTTCACACTGCTCTTACATAACTATACCAATTCTTTCCCCTGCATCACTGCTCCTGTCAGACACACAGCCATCCCCTCCCGAACAAGCAGCTGATCTCCATGAGGCTAACCAGAAACTTAAAGAACCAGATCAAGAACCACAAAGCAGACAGATATCTCACTTCTATAATTTCTGTGGCTATTAGGCTGTGTTAGAGATTGGGACCTTAGTTATTCTGAACACAGAGCATAAGCAAAAGAAAAACTCATGGTATGAATATAAAGGAGGTACATTTGTTTCACAGTGCTGCACTGGGTTATACAGATGACGTTACAGAGGAGTAGCTTCAGGGAAAACAATGTTTGTCAGCATCCTTGAATACTGAAAATTTAAAATCCATGAGCAAAGAAACTAAAGAGATGATCAGACCTCTTCAACCAGTCATCCAGAATGCAGTATTAATTTGCTGCTCTACCAAACCCTGAAATGCCATTCTTAATAGATGGGGAGTGATTTGCTAAGATCCATGTTATTTGCCTCTGGGATTTAGAGAGATAACAGCAAGATCAGATAGAATTAACACCTTATCCTATAATATCTCATTTCTCTGAGAACACTGAAAGCACTTTACAAGGAGCAGTGATCCTTCACTGATGTGTGGTGCACTGAAGACACTCTCACCTCAGAAAAATGGACAAAGGACCACTGTTGCTGTCCTCCTTAGCAAATATAATCACAGGCAAGAAACAAGAACAACTTTCCATCACTGCATCGCTTCATGGACATTTCTTTTAGAGTGTTCCTTGTAAAATAATTAAAAATAAATGGTGCACTATTTTTCCTTGCCATAGAAAAGGTTTTCCCATAGGACCAGTAATAGCATACTACAGCAGGGATACTGGTCTCCATTATCTCAGAAGCTGCATTTGCTCGTTGCTGACACTGAACAGCTGGTCTGATTTGTTTCACATAACAAAGATAGTATAAATTAAGTTGCCATGTGAATCAAGAATGAATCCCCCCACACGAAAAAGATATGCAATACCTTTTATTTAGCTTTGTGCCCTAGAAGTGTTCACAATACTGAAGCCTACCATCCTGCAGTGAGGGAAAGATACATATTGGGCCATTTCTTCAAACACCAAAGACATTCCTTTAGGCTTTGACTTAATTTAAGAGTAGGTGAATCCATACAAAATATGAATTTTTATCTTTACAGCTTTAAAGAAATTTCTGCAGTATAGCTGTGTTTTTCTTCAACAGTGTAGGATTTTTTTCCTGTTTGTCATTCACATAAACACAGTTACCTATGGGGGTTAATGACTATCCAGTTTGCTGATGGTACCCCAGGGACCTGTGTTTTATTGTAAGGATGCTCCTTCAATGCTTACCTGTCAACTTGGGGGTGTAAGACTGAGGATTTCTATATTCTCATTTCACTTATACAAGTACTGCCTTTAAAAGAAATTGTTTCTGGCAGCAGTCCACTGGAGTTTCTGAATGACCTAGTTCCCTCCTGAGGCATGACTCCTAAAACCACTTAATTCAAAGGCAGTTATCCTTAATTCTTTAAAAACACTTTGGAAAAAAAAAATCCCAAATTCAGTGTTGTGTTTATCTGGCCAGCACTTTTGTGCTGGCTCAGAAGTACCTTCAAGTTCATTTTGGCACATCCAGTCAAGTAAGGGATTAATGCCTCTCATGTGGGAAAAATAACAAAAAGGCAGCTTCAAGGAGTCATCACATCACCTTGCTCTTTGACCATTCTTGCTTTAGAATATTGCATTTTGTCTGCCCTTCCAACTGCCAGCAAGGAGAGGCAACTGGAGCCTCACAAAGAGAACAAATCAAGCCTAGCTGGGCCATCTTCTCCTTTCACATTTTTGAGCAAAAACCTCTCTGAACCCATCAGAGGTACAGGCCCTTTCTCTCAGATATTTGAGCACATCTCTACATCGTTTCCTGGAACAGTGCCAGCACGTTTCCCTTCTTGGAAGCATTTTCCCAGGGTGCAAAGGCCCTTACCAGTGTACAGCCCTCGGTGAGGGATGTGCTGATGGCTGAGCTGTTGGAGGAGCAGCACAACTGCAGTCCTGCCCACAGCCATAACCCGCTGCATGGGTGCCCCCAGCTCCCTCTGGGATCACGGGGAGCTTCTGTGGAGTGCAAATGCTCTCAAAATCCTGCTTATCTAGCACGAAGATTTGCAAAGAAGGAGCCCTCTGCCCCCTCATCTTGCACAGACGGTCTGACTCACTGGACTCAGGATTCCCATCTGGATGTCTCTTTGAAAGATGGGTGCAAGCCAAGGAGTTCGTCTATTCTTAGCCTTATCTGCTATAAAGATAGTTTTCCCCATAAAAATCCACTGTCGTTCAGCCATCTCAGAGAACACCTGTCTCTAAGCAAAAGCAGCAGCAGTGTGAACCCTGTTCCCTGCTCATTTCAATGCGGTGTTAATAGCAGAGCCCGATGGGGATTATGTAAGTGCTGACATAGCTGAGGAAAGCCGCGAAAGAAACAAAAATAAATGGAAGTCAAATAATTTGAACCCTGTCACCATGCAGTGCCAGCTACAGGAATATGAATGGCACTCGGAGGCAGAAAAATCTTCTTACACCTGTGCTCCAGAAATGACACCGCTTGCTTGCCAGCTTCTCCGACCAGCATCTTCCCACTTTCTCCTATGCTGCCTGAGGACATGGCATGTCCTAGCTGATGTGATCCATAAAGCTGTGCCTCTCTCTGGCTCTCTGCAGCACTGCTCCCCTGCCCTTGTGCTCCGGATTGCTGTGGGAGCTTGGCCCCTGGCAGCCAGGCAGCAGCAGAGAGGGATGCCAGAGGGGGCAGTGTATATTAAAAAACAACACGCAGCCTCTTAAACCGCCTGGAACAAAATTGTGCAATAATTGGCTTGTGCAACCATGTGATCTTATCACTGTGAGCCAGGGTTTTCAGAGGAAACTGAAAGGAGTGAAACACCCACTAGATCCTGCTTCAGATCATCTGAAAAGCTCGGCTGTTTCCTTCGTCCTCCTCTCTCGGTGTTTTACATTTGCTCGTGGTGGTATTTCTCCCTGAGCTCCTGGCAGGCCAGGCTCCTTGCCAGATCTGGTTGTACACACTCACAGGGTGGGTTTGGGTTGTTGGCCACTTTCCCTGTGTCCTGGCTTTCCCTGTAGCTTGGAGCTGAGGCAGCCCCGGTCATCTTCCAGCACAAGTCTGGTATGGCCAGCCAAGCCCGGGATGGGATTGGCCCTGTCTCTGAAGGGCTCTGCAGGCTGCCACCCCAACAGGGCCAGGGGCACGTGGGGCCACCTTGAAGAGTGATGTGTTGAGACAGACAAGATATGGATCCTTAAAAGGCCTGAAGAGAATGAGGAAAGAGGAATCTTCCTCACTACAGAGTTAAGGCAGAAAAATAAGATTCTGTAAAAATAGGAAGAAATTGTAGCAGAGCAGACTGGTGTGCTGTGTGGTTCCTGTGCTGGGTTTATGAAGAACATTCAGGACCACTGTGTTTCTGTTCTTTTGCCTGTTATTGGCAAATACCTGAGTGTCTCCCTTTCCCGCAGATGTATCTTGCAGCTTGCCCCACCTTCAGAAAGGATGTCTGGTTGCAGCCCTGTGTGTATCTGCCAGGGTTACATGGTGCAGCTGACTGAGTTTCCTGCCCACACGTGTTTCCTGTGGGAAGTTATGATCAGGCAGGGATGCAGGGAGGCGTGAGTGGCATGGGGAGCAAGAGGACTGGGTGCTGGGATGGCAGCTGCAGAACAACTCCTCTGATAGTGGAGACAAATCAACATATCCAGAACGTGATTTCTCTTGTCCTCGTGCACATGTAAAAAGACAAACACCTTTTAAGTGCCTGTCTTTCTCTTAACTACAAAGGGAACCCTTTTGCTTAACTGAGAGAAGAGATGTGAAAAGCCCCGAAATAAGGTGATATCAATCCCACCACAGCTTTAGAAACCAGGGCAATTTCACACAAGCCCTTGATATGTGGCCCTTATATGTGGACACAATTATGTGTGGAGACACATGCATGTGTAACATCATACCAGTGTGCATGAGGAGCTGTCATCCTCAAGATGGTATAAACATACCCTTCACAGCTTTACCATCATATGGCCACTTAGTACTTAAAACTGTAAAACACCAGAATGACCTTAAAGAGTCAATGGGAAAATGCCTAGAAGTAATTTGGGACCAGAGTGACCCCAGAGCTGCCAAGCCCCAAATTGGAAGAGTGTGGGGCACGAGGCCTCATCTAGAAGTCATGCATGTGCCACAATTTTTTTCTTTTTTAGTACAAACTGCCCTTGATTAGTCATCGACCTGGTTTAGAAGTTACACCGCTACCACCCAAGCTGTGAGTGGAGTACATATTTAAATATAATAGATTCTGCCATCATTTTAAAACTGGCCTAGATCTAGGCCCACAGGGACCTGTAACTAATTTGATAAAAGCTGTAGCTTCTAAATAGAACCACCTGAGACCTCTCCAGAGTTCAGCTATGGGGTTCACTGTTCCCGCACAAACTCTCAGCTCAGCTCCCCTGACTTCTTCACAACCCTTCTCAGCAAACTGAGGCCAACTTGGGGGGCAGCAGAACTCAGTTTCCTGATGGGTATCCTTCCCACTGGGAATTATGAAGCAGAGGGAGGAGGGGAATTACAGTTTCGACTCCCCAAACCATTAGAGGGATGCATTTTTGCACAGTTTTGAGTCAAAACCATATGCAGCTCCACAGTTTTGGCTGTGGTTTGCCTTGGGTTTTTCGAGCTAACTGCAATAGTGACTGATCCAAAAGGTAGGAGTAAGTAAAGTCACCGTATGTTTTAAACCTTCCTTACTGGAATGTTATTTGCAGTATGCAAGTCCCGTTTTTAATGTCAGAAGCACTACCCACCTTAGATTTTCACTTCTTTGGCATTGACTAAGCGCCTCTGCAAACTCAGGACTAAATATCTGCCTTTTATCCACAACCACAGCACTGTAAAGCAAGTAGGTTTGTGTGTCTGTAGTGATTTTGGTTGCATTATTTGCAATAGCTGGTACTCCTGTACCTTCCAGACCAGAACATCACAGGGGCTGGCTCTACAGAGTGAACAAAACTTTGGTGATTGTGGGTGGCACTTCAGTGCTACTGAAGCAAAAGCATCAGCCTTCAGACAGCACCATAGCTGAGACTGCCTTGCCCATCTCTGATGTCTGCTGAAGTGGAAATCAGCCACTGCCCCAGGCTCTTTATTCAAATTTAATTTTTTTCAAGTTTCATCTGTTCCCTCCTAAAAAAAAGTTTAATGGAAGCTTTGCATGAGAGTGCTGCTGTGTTTGCCTCCAAAATCTCTTTCCCACTCCTGTACCATAGTATGAATACCACAAACCCATGAAAAAAAGAGGCAGTAAATCAAGTGTTAGCGCAACTGAGTTCTAGGATCATTTTATTCACAAAATCACAGAATGGTTGGAAGGGACCTCTGGAGATCACTAAGGCTAGCACCCCTGCTAAAGCAGGTTCACCTAGAACAGGTTGCATGGGATCATGTCCAGGCAGGTTTGAGTATCTCCAGAGAAGGAGACTCCACAACCTCTGTGGGCAGCCTGTTACCCAGGTTTTCTGTCACCCTTGCAGTAAAGAAATTTTTCCTCATATTCAGATGGAACTTCCTGTGTTTCAGGTTGTGCCCGTTGCCCTTATCCTGTCACTGGGCAGCACTGGAAACAACCTTGCCCCATTCTCTTGACACCTGCTCTTAGGATATTTGTATGCATTATAAGATCCCCTCCCAGCCATCTCTTCTCCAGGCTCAGCAGGCCCAGCTCCCTCAGCCATTCCTCATAAGAGAAATGTTCCAGCTCTCCCATCATCTTCACAGCCCTCTGCTGGACCTGGTCCAGTAGCTCCCTGTATTTCTTGACCTGGAGAGTTCAGAACTCGACACAGCACTCCAGATGCGGCCTCACCAGGGATGAGTAGAGGGGCAGGATCACCTTCCTTGCCCTGCTGGCCACACTTTCCTGTCCCCCAGGGTGGCCACAAGGGCACGCTCACTTCTGCTCACGGACACTTCGCTGCCCACCAGGACCCACAGGTCCTTCCCCGCAGAGCTGCTTCCAGCAGGTCAGCCCCCAGTCTGTGCTGGTGCCTGGAGTTCTTCCTTCCCATCCATCCCTCCCCAGGTGCAGGCTCTGCCCGTGCCTTTACTGAGCTTCTCTCCAGCCCGCCCAGGGGTCACAGCACAGCAGCACAACGCTCTGGGCCATCAGCCGCTCCTCCCGCTGCTGAACCACCAGCAAACTCGCTGAGGGTGCCCCGTGTCCCTTCATGCAGGCTCGGTGAATCAGGAGAACAGCCTGGGCGCCGTGCTGAGCCCCGGGAGCTCCGGGAGCTGCAGCCGCAGCCAGCCGGGCTCTGCCCCTGCTCCCGGCCCGCTGAGCTCTGCTGCCCGGCCCGGGCCCACAGCTCCCTCTGCCCGCCCAGCGCAGCTGCCCGAGCTCTGCTCCCTGAGGGGACGGCACGGGAGACAGGCCCAGGAGCCGGGATGGAGGCGAGGTAGCGAACATCCTCTGCTGTCCCCTCGCCCACCCAGCCAGCTGTACCGCCACAGCAATCCGGCTGGGCAAGCACGATTTACGCTTGGTGAGTCCATGCTGGCTGCTCCTGATCACCTTCTTTTCCTCCACATGCTTAGTGATGACATCCAGAATGAACTTTTCCATCACCTTTTCTGGGACTGAGGTGAGGCTGGCTGGCCTGCAGTTCCCTGGGTCCTCCTTCTAGCCCATTTTGAAGATTGAAGTGACACTGGTTTTCCTCCAGCCCTCAGGCATCTCTCCTGTTTTCCATGACCTCTCAAAGATGATGGAGAGCAGTAAGGTTTGCCAGCTCCCACGGCACTTGTGGGCACATCCCATTGGGCTCCATGGTTGTGTGTGTGACAAGTTCGCCTAAATGAACTCTAACCTGATCCTCCTCGACCAGTGGGAAGTTCTCTTTCCTCCAGGCTTTGTCTCTTGCTGCCAGGGTCTGGGATTCCTGACAGCCACCCCTGCAGGAAGGACTGAGGCAAAAAAGGCATTCAGTAACTCCACCTTCTCTGTATCCTCTGCCATCAGGGTGCCCACATCATGCAGAAGCAGGCCTGCATTTTCCTGTTTTCTTTTTGTTACTTTTTCATTGCAGATGATGCTACAATGCACATTCTGAATCCAGTGCTACACAACTGACCAAATATTCCAGTGTAGGTAAGGTTCACCAATAAAAACATAAATATCAAGTGCAACATATTTGCTAACTAACTTTTTTTTTTTTTTGCATCAAATGAAAGCAGGCATTCCTAAAATGCTGACTGTGTTACGCCCTCTCCACACCAGCACAATCAGTGTTGCAAAGTCTGCAATATTCATAACAAACTCCACATCCCTTAGACCCTCGTCATCAGAACTGTATCATGCCCTTTCTTGCCTGGGGCACAGGAATGATGCAAAAGGGAGATGTTTCCCCCAGGTTTGATTAGAGGAGGGATGTAGCTCACTTTACATGCAGACAGGGTTAATTTTTTTCTTCTTCCTGCATTCTTTCGAACAGCCATCCCGAGGAGAAGTGTCATATTACCTCACCTCTCATTCCGAGGCTTCTAAGTTGGACCTGGCTTTGAATTTCCCTGGCATTAGAGGAGTCTCAGCGTTCTGGTTTGGGTCCATCGCACAGTGGTGGGTGGGAACTTCACATGAAGGGAGTTTTGATTTGCTTAGTCCCACTCCAGACTCTCGTTTTACACAAATCCTGTGTCTAGTCTCCCCCCTTTTGTGCAGCTGTGGAAGATACAGGGACGAATCACTTCTTTAAAGAGGAAATGAAGCATTGTCTTCCCACGGGAGAATTCCTGAAGACAGAAAGACAGGGTGTTTAGCACGGCAGCCTTGTCCTGGCTTGCCTACACATGAAAGTTATTTCAGAATAAGCCAGGGGTTGAATGTAGAGCAGCACAGGCATTCCACAACTGCTGTGTGTGTTGCTGAAATCTCAGCAGAAGCAATGGGCTGAAGTAGCTGCATGCTGATTCATTGGGACTTCCCTGTGTCTCCCTTAGCTATGTCCAACAGAAAGAAACAGGCAAAGATTTTTGGAAGTTTGTGTTTGGTGCAATATATACAAAACCAGAAGTAAACTACTGCAGAATAGTCAGAATTAAATAAAGAATTCTTATTTTCCTAACTTTATAATATTGAAGCAATGAGACATCTCCAGGACTTCTTTTCAGAGTAGAATGAGAAATCAAGGTGAAGATACATGGAAATGTGACTTCAAAGCATTTTGTTCCTCCGGGGTCCCATGCAAAAGACATGTCAGTGCTGCCTGTGTCCCTTCAGCTGCACCCTGCCTGGCTCTAGCACAGCCAGTGGGAGCTCACAGGTGCTCTTCACCACGTGAAGGCACCTCTCTCTCCAAGGAGCCAGATCACAGTCCAGAAACATCTGCTCCATTTCCCACATTGGCACAGATGCAATCCAAACACAAACGCTGCCTGGCATCAGTGTAGCCAGATTTCACCCAAGTGTTCTATGCTGACCTGAAGCACCAGGTTTACAGAGATGGCCTTTAACAGAAACTTCAAGTCTGTCTACCATTTCCTGAACAGTCTGGCAGTGCACCTTTGGCTCCACCTCCATCCCACCCTGCTGCTCGCTGCAGGACAGAAAAGAGCAGTCAAACCAATATAAACCCCACCCTGAGGGTGGTGGGGCCCTGGCACTGGGTGCCCAGAGAAGCTGTGGCTGCCCCATCCCTGGAAGCGTTCAAGGCCAGGCTCGATGGGGTGCTGGGAAACCTGGTCTAGTGGAACCATGGCAGGGGTATTGGAACTAGATGACCTTTAAGGTCCCTTCCAACCCAAACCATTCTGTGATTCTATGGTAATATGTTGTAATAAAATGTTTTCCGAAGGGCGACTGCTGAAATGAACACCATTCGGTGTGTTCAGCATAAAAGTAAACGTGTTTTTAACATCCTTTCTTTCCCTGAATGGGGTAGACTCCAAACGTCCCAGCTGGCTGAAGCAGAAGCACTTTATGCCCCCTAAATTTAGGAAATATTTCCCCTGGATTTATAAGTATGCACTTCTTGTCTTCCCTAGAATGTGATCAGAGACTAATGAACAACATTTACTGTAACAATGGCTTAAAGATTTGTTTGGGTTTTTTTCCCCAAGAAGTCATAGGCTATGTCTTTACCTTGAATTAAAAAAAAATGTATTTCAATGTACCTATAAAGTCCAAATTGAAATAGGTTTTCCTACTGTTCTGCCACAAACTGACTGCTAGAACAGGGGTTAGGTTCAATTTTTAGAGGGTCTATTCAAAAAAATAAGAACACTTAAACATTTTTTTGTGCTTCCATGGAGAAATCTGGTGAAACTGCATTATATTACCTGGCCTCATTGTGTGAAACATCTCCAACTGTGAGCAATAAAGTAAAAAATGTATTTGAACAGACATAACATCTTTGGAGGGGGATGAAAGAAAAGCTCAACAAATCACATCACTTTAGTAAATCTGAACAACCTTCTCCAACACCTTTCACTTGGCACACTGGCAGTAGTCACGGATATTTTCTCCTCTAGCTGGAACTGCTCTACAGTGAGCAGCTCCTGCCCTCTCCCCTCCCTGCTCTCCATAGTACTTTTTCTCCAGCTCAGAGAAATGCAGTCAGGGAACATGCTGATGTCTTGCTCCTGTTTTCTGCAGCAAAGATATAATTCTTTAGTCAAACACATCAATTCTATCGAGGTAAAGTTTCAAAAACAGACATACGCACAGTGCTCCAGAGAAGAGTTACCATCTGCCTTCCCCTCTCCTCCTCCTCAAAGGAAGGAAGACAGAAATGCAGCAGAGGCTTAGCTCTTCATTACCTGCTTGCACTGACATTCATGAGATTCCCTGCAGGATTCTTCTTGCTAACCAGGCAGGATGAACACCCACAAAAATTGGCAAGGAGATGACTTTTAACTCGTTTTCACAAACTGGCTCTATTTCAAGTAGACAATGTCTCTCTGGTATCAAACCAGGAAAAAATTTGGTTTTGCTTTCCTCTGAAAAATAGAAAAGGCAAGTAGCCATCCTACTGGTTGCCTTGAATACTAACAGTGAAACATGATGTTTCAAGGATTAAAAGGAATTCAGTTTCACCTCTCAAAGCCTGAGGATGAAGTTTCATGTTGGCTTGATATTATATTTTAGCTGAGCATTGTAAAAACACAAAGTGGAGTTTGCTTTCTGCACTGTCTGCTCCCCTGCCACTACTCTGGAGGTGCAGGCACAATCGCCTGCAGCAGGGAACACTCAGATGTCAAATTCAGAGCTTGGACATTGTGTCAGGAGAGAGCTGTCACTGCTATACCTGTTGTTGGAGTGCAAGATTATGTTTCCACATGATATTTGTATCCTGGGAAAAGCAGACTCTTGGTACAGAAGCAAATAAGTAACTTTGTTGGGATAGGTTTTTTGGATTGAGAGAAGTTAAACCATCTCCCTCAGGAAAAAAAAAATAGAAACCCAGCAAAGAAAACAAAATGAAACCAACCAAACTTCTTTTATCCAATGTACCCTGAGTAAGGAAATTTACTCTCTTGGCAGAACTATACAAGGCTTGACAAGGCTTGAGATAGACTTGACAGATGACTCAGATCAGAAACACAAAGAAGCAGCGGATAAGAAAGTACTGTTGTAGAAGTGTGGCTGCAGAGTTATTCGGTATAGGAAAGCGTGTGTATTCTCAGATAATATTAATCTTAATTAGCTTCAATTTAAGTCAATTTGTTGCCTGGGCACTACCAAGAAGTGTTATGCCAAACAGGTTATCCAAGATCTATCTTGGAATGGTTGCTTCTGGACTTTGAGCTATAACTCAGCTGATTTGAGTCTGTTGGGGCAGCGAGGTTCTGCAACTGCACGGTAGGAAGTGGCATGTTTGAAAGAAAACAACCAAGCTCTACTTGGAAATGGCCAAATTTGCTGTACACTGTCTCTTTTGTATGGCCTCTATTGCAAGATCAGCAAGCAAGGCACTGGGAGGAAGCAGCACCCAACAGAATTACATGATTGAGACTTTTATGAGTTACTGGAAGTCTTCCACAGCCTGAAGAAACAGTTGCAGTTTATTGCATCAATAGGAGAACAGTTTACATTAGAAAGTAAAAGTACGTTGTTTGTTCCAGGAAATTATTGCCATGGCTTGACACCACTTACTACCTTGAAGGTGAAGAGCAATATCACTACCCTGTAGTCATTAGCAATGATTCTGAACAGCTCATCAGCCTTAATACCTCCTGTGGCAGACAGGGAAGCTTTGACTGCAGTTGCTACCATTTACAAGCACAAAAAGCAAGTAAACTCCTGAATATCAGCAACAGTGGGATGGATGACACTTTTGTGTTGCTACAAATACATGCAGCACCAGAATCAGTTACTTTCCACCACTTTGTCTTGATCAAGCATGAGATTTTTTACTTACCATAGGAATTTATATAGTTTCCCTTCACCTATACTTGTCAGAAACATTATAAGAAATATTGATGTTTCCTGTTTAAATACCCTCTGTTTCCTGGCTTATTTTATGTTTCTCCAATGCCATGTCAGGTGTAGAGTCTTGCTCCAGGTAAACACCACTTTAATCAGCTTGTCTTGAGTGTGCTTAGTTAGCTCTAGATGGTCCTGCCACTGCATGTGGCTGCTCTTTGCTTCAGATTCAAGATGGATTCAAGATAAATCCATTGTTCAGATTTACCACCTCTTCTGGCCTGGACATGATGTAGCAACATCCTCCTATTTCATTCTTCTGTGATGAAGGCTTGAACCCAAACTCCAAATCCACATACTCCAGTCACTGTAGATATTTGCATTTTGATCCTACACTACAGAAGCTTTGCTAATACCTACACACACAACTTCCCAGTAGGATGGAGAAACACTTTACCAGTGGAGACCTGTTGCTGCTGACAGAATTAAACCATCTCCCTGAAAAACTCCAGCTCTCTAGCTTTTTTCACCTTTATGTGTTGTGTCTGCTTTGCCTTCAGGTTCCAGGAGAACTGGCAAATCTTTGTTAGTGAGAATATTGTTGTTGCTACTCCTGAGCCTGCGTGGGGCTGTGCTGGGAAAATGTGGCATCCAGGACCTGCCTAGCATGAGTCCTGTCCACTTTCACCTCTCTCTGGGCAGACTTTACAAGAAATGATGTGCAATATCTCCCTGCAGGCAACCCACCAAGTCTCCCTCCCCAGATCATGTAGCTGCTAGGAAAACCAGTATCCCTCAAATTAGACACCTACTTTAAAGAAGAACAGTGTGCTTCACAGCAACAGACATGATAAATGCTGTGAGTAATGACAGATCCAAGTGTTAACAGCACTATCAGCCACCTACTGGCTCCTTTCTTCTTTTGATAAAGGCTTTTCTCCCCTGGTTTTGCATGAAGCATACTTCTTGTGTCGAGGTGGATCTCTCTGCAGAAGCAGTGGGAGCAGAAGGCAGAAGTTCTGAAGTCCTGACTGCAACAGTGGCACAGGCTCAGGGCTGATCAAACAGCTGAGCTCTCTGCCTCAGTTTCCCCCCTTGTAATAGGAATAATGTCTGTGTTGCAATCGTGCTGCAAGGTGCAGTTAATATTTGCACAGTGGTGCTTGGGAGATACCAAGCATCAGCTATTCCCAGGATACACCAGTAAATCAATTGTATCTACACAGTGAACAAAAGCAGGCACACATCTAGCATAATGTTATGTATTTTCCTACAAAGCAAAGTAAAAATCTTGCCTTCTGTCCTTAGACTTCTTGTCAAACATCCATTGCTTCACATGCTGAAGCAGTTAGTAATACAAAGCATATTTCTATCCTACTTTATGTTACACGAAAAAGTGAAGAACCATGATTGAATCTTAATACAAAAAAAAAAGGGGGGGGCTTAAGTTACATTCTCCTGGGATCATCTGTAGCAAAGCATAATAAGTTTCTCAATATCTGACCTAATTCTATGTGTCCTTCTAAGTTTTGTTTCCCATAAGAGCTAAATGTCTGGTTAAAAATAACATTTGAAATTCCTCCAAGTTCCAACAGAACTTTTCAGCCTCTCTCAAATTTGATATCTATTTTTGTTTTAATTTTCACCCAACTTTAAAAGTTATGGTTTGAAGGCTGGCATTCTGCTTTGTTATCCAGTTCCTAAATATGTTCATATCAGATAAACTCAAGAAATAGGCGGGAAAATCATATTATGTGTGTTTATTTCATGTTAGAAAAACACAGTAGCTATTGAAGCAAGTGACAGATACACATGGGGGAGGAAGGATGTCTTTGTGGTTGGAAAGGAATGTGTTAGAAATGTACCTTCTGATTCTCATCAAGGTCTCTTGACAGAAAACACCAGGCGATTCTACAATGGTTGTTTCTTTCATCTGTCCTGCCTAAGCACCCCGTGTAAGTCACTGCCCCAGAGCAATGGGGATGGAAGGTGATACAGGCCCCAGGCCCTGTGACCCATCAGTCCTGTTCAGAGAGGCAAAAGCTGGCAGATTGGACTGCTGTTGGGATGGCAGAATTCATCATACTCATCTCTTCCTGCTGTCCCTGCTGTGAGAGGGTTGTCACAGACCTGAAGCTGGAATGCTTTGCATCTGAATCCACCTCACACAGCAGTCAGAGATGCCAGTGGCCATTTAGGACCTTTGTGCCTCAGTTTCCCACCTGTAACCCATGGATAACAGCACTGACCTTCCAGAAGAGACACTGCAATGCTGAAGTGCTAACATTTGCCAAGGGCTAGGAAATCAGGGCTAAAGTGTTAAAGAAATACAAGGGATTATTATAAACAGTCCCACTCCATTCCCAGGGAGGTTGATAATAAATAATCTTTTTACAGCACCCTCCACTGCTGATAGGCCAAGAAATGAGTGAGTCTGCAAACAGAGATACAAACAGGATTTTTGGATGGGAAATTCAGATTAGCCCTCTTCTATTGAGAAGCTTTTCAGGCCTTGTGGAAGGAAGAATCTGGAGACCAGAGTGACTGTTTGACCACTGAGCTTTGTGCACCTGCAGGAGCAGTGCATCCATCACTGAGGACGGCCCATAAAGCCCCATCCTGGAGGTTTGTAAATGGTGCTGCCTGCTCACAGGAGCAGAGCTGGGGTGAGCTCTGTTTTCACGGTTCAGCTCACGGGAGAGGGGCGCAAGCTGAACAACAAATGCAGGTTATAATTGCCCAGTCGTTCTGCTTCAAGGGTCTGGGACACTTAAATGTCACAGTATATAAATGGCAATTGTTGGAAGAAATAGAGCAAAGTGATTTCAAAGGCATCCAAGTCCAGTGCTTTTGCTAGTTCCTAGTACAGGTTCAAGGCTGGAGTAGATTGCCTAAATTCCCTCAGAGAGAGGCAGCAAAGGGCTGGAGGATGAGGCAGCAGCTCCTCAGTGGTCCTGTGGTGAAAATGTCTGGTTTTGTTGGATGGGCAGCAGCACAGTTTGGTGGTTATGATATTCCCAATGGATGTGTGCATTCAGATCCCTGCAGGCTGAGATGGGCTGAGCTCTCCAGTTTCACTGACCTTGCCTTAGCTGGGAGTTTATTCTGCTGGTGCAAAACCTGATTGCAGGCTCTGAATCCTAATATAACTTAAGCATTTGATTTTTCCTTAAGAACTCCTGTGAGGGACACATTCACATACCTTTCCTGTGGGCTGCCTTAGGACCAGGGGCTGCAGTGAGTCCCCAGCTTTAACTGCAGCACTCTGCTATGGGGACTTCAAGGCAGAATCAACCAAAGGCTCCTCAGAATAGCTGGTGGCACTGAGAATTGCTATCCTGAGAATGAGGGGCCAGGGCTGAGTCGGTCCTGCCACAGGAAAGGGGAAGGAAGGGCAGCACTGTGACGGAAAACCAGACTTGCTACTGCCACCCCTACTGCACAGATAGGAAGGGTGAAGACAGAAATGCTGTCGCAGGATGGGGCCCTCCCTTTACCCCCAGCAGCAAACACTGCCCTGGCTCCCTGCGCTCCTCTGCTGGCCATGAGCACCAAGCACCAAGCCTGGCAGAGTTCAGGAAATGCTTGAACAATGCTCTCAGGCATTTGGTGTGACTCTTGGAGATGGTGCTGTGCAGGGCCCAGATATGGACTCGAGGATTCTATATGGGTCCCTTCCAACTCAGCTTTTTCTGTGATTCTGTGATTCTGTGATTCTGTGATTCTCTGAGCCTTGTTTCCCGGGGCTGATGCCTGGTGTTGCTGTGACAGCCTGAAGTCCTGTGCCTGTGCTGTTTGTGCCCAGCTCTCACCCTGTGTGGGGAGCATGTGGCACTGGATATTTCCCTGGGGAGCTGGGGGTCTGCATCTGCAATCTGCACTTGGGGACAAAACACTGTCCAGCCCTTGTAGAAGGCTTTGCTAATGCCTAATATCTGCTTGGACTAGATGATCTCTGTAGGCCCCTCCCAACAGAATTATTCTGTTCTATTCTATTCTATTCTATTCTATTCTATTCTATTCTATTCTATTCTATTCTATTCTATTCTGCTCTGTTCTATTCTAATTTCAGACCCATTTTACTCTCCCCAGCAACAGGGTCCCGTGCAGCAGGCACTTTGTACAATGTCTGGAATCAAGGCCACTCTTCCCAAGACAGAAACCATACTGGGGTGGCTGGGACTGGCAGGGAGCAGAGCAGCCCATGCTCATCCCCAGAACAACAAAACCACCAGGCAAAGGAGGAAAGAACACAAGACAGCAGAGCTGGGCTTTGTTTACATGGCATTCCAGCTGGTTGAGGAATGGAGTACAACAGTGGTACCCTGGCTCACTTTTAATGCAAAGGGGATGTTACCTGTGAATTAAATACAATGTGCTTCTGTTCTCCATTTTCTAGCTATTCTCCCCTGGGTAAGGTTTTGACTTAGTTTATTTCTTTTATCCATTTTTTTTTTTAAGCATAAAGTATAAAGTATAATATAAATTAAGAATTCTAGACACTTCTAAAGGTTTAAGTAGCCCAAATTTTGGAAACTGGGGGGCTTTTTTCACTAAGATGTTTTCTAATTAAAAATGGTGTGCAAGCACTGAGTCCATGATGTTCTTTGATATCTGTCACAGCTCTACCACTACCACTTTGGGAAGCAGTACATGGGAAAATGGCTATTATAGAAAAGCCAGTGAGATAAATCTTGAAATAATTTTACCAACATTAGGCATCCTATTTTGGGAAGAAACTGAAGAGAGGAATATTTTTTTCGCCAGAAAATACTGACATTTCCAAAAGCAAGATATTCATAGGTGATGAGACTGATTTACAGCAATATATGCACACAAACATTCACTTGCTCCTAGATTGTGAGCAGGAATGTCAGACTCATTTCTAAATTGGGCACTTGCACCTGTGTGTGTAATATTCCAAACATAGTAGGTATTTCTTACTGTTTCCCTATGTCTGATTTTGAAAAATCTGTTCCTTGCTAGATTGAATTCATTGCTTCTCAAGTATCTTCTCTAAATACGAGTTTGCATGTGACATTCATGCAGGAGTTCTCTGCAGATTCAGTTCTGATGCTGTACTTTCAGATGTTATTTGTTTTCATTCTTTCCATAACATTTTTCAGTCCTCCCTTTTATTTCAATCTAGCTCTCAGTAAACCTTTATAATCCTGATATGCTGTTTTCATAGTTTCTCCAATAATCTCTTTGAAGAGGCTGGACAAGCTAGACCATCTCTCAAATGATGCAAAACATTTCTCTAATGTGGATATTATGTGTGCCAAGAAATTCCTGAATTAGTTTGAGTACTCCCATACTGCATTCATGAATGTCAGCAGCAGCCACAGGAGCTGTCTGTCCTTGCTGGAGCCTGCTTATTCCCAGGAAGGATATTTTGCACCTCTAGGTTACCACATCTGCCACTGCCAGTTCTAATAAAGAGGTTCCCATTCCTCAACAGGAAATATTCGATCACCCACCCAAAGCCCATCAGGACTAATTCTATTCAGTATCTAAGCAACAATTCAGATAGCAAATGTGGCAGGGGGGAAAAGGAATTTGTGGCTAAATACTGTCCCAATATCTCTTTTTAAACAATGACCTTTTTATTCGGCTTCTTGTCAAGACCAAGTTCTGATCACCCAGGAAAGGCCAAAGCAAAGACACTTTAAGCAGGGAGATATAAAATCAGGATCCTCTCCCATGGAAATGTTGGATTTCCAGCAGAGCTGCTCTTCAGCTGCTGCAAGAGCCTCTACACAGTCTGGGTTCCTTTGCTCCTTTCCCTGCCCTGCAGGAGGTTCTGGTGCCCTGCCACCCTCAGCACCCAGGCTGTCACAGGCTGGCGGGCTGGGGCCACACGTGGCCGAGGTGCAAAGCAGTCCTGAGCCCAGGAGCTCTCTGTGCCCTGGCTGGGGGTCAGAGGCTGCCCACTGCACCCCTGTGCTCTGACCCTGCATGGGCAGCAGGGCTCCCGCTGCCCCTGCCTGCTGCACGCCGGCTGAAGGGAGCAAGGGCTGCTTCTGCTGTCTCTATTTGTGACAACGCTCAAATACCAAAGTTAAATCCAGGCTTTTCCTCTCTTTGCTTTACAGAAAAGCTTCCACTCAAAGCAGATGTTCTCACATCTATTATCCTCTATATTGTTCATATTGGTTCTAATTTTTCCCACGTTGCTCAAAGCTCTATCCTCAGGTGACTGTTCTCTGAGCTTTCCCAGCTCAGCTTTACCTTTCAAATAAGATTTATCCATTAAAAAACAATTCTACTGCTTTTTGTAGCTATCATTTTGTCACATATGGATTTATTCAATAAATGCTTTTAATAGCAACATTTCTTGGCTTTGTTTGTCAAGAGCTGCCAGGCTTTTACAAGCCAGGGTTGGCACAGAGGCTGAATTGCCTCTCTGTACCCAGGGGAGAGTTTCCTGCTGGTCATGACAGAGGTCCTGCACACACAAGTAAATGAAAGGAAATTAAAAATATGGGTAGCTACATAATTCTCAGCCAGTAAGTGGGGAAGAATATCAGGCTTCAAGCAACTTCTGGACCTCAGCAAAGCTTCTAATAAGAGCTGGGATATGAGATATTAATTTGCAGTTCCAAGACCTACTGAAAAACCTAAAAGCCCAGTTTCAACATGAGCACCAGGACAAGGAACTATATAAAGGCCATCAGCAAGAGCAACTTCAGCCATCCCAAGGGCACTGGGAAGTAACAGCTGACAGGACAGAAGAGAGGTCAAGATCAGTATGCCAAAAATCTCATTCACGGGTCAGCCTGAAATTAAAGAGCACTGCTGCTGCCTGCCTGCTGTGAGCTGTGGGGCAGTGGGTGTCCAGGGTTTGTGTCTTGGTGCACCCGGCATCCAGCCATGCAGGACATCACGGGTGTCTCCTGGACAACTGTGGAAGGTGGTGGTTATGAAAAAAAGAGGGAGTCTTTCCCTCTGTTCTGTTTCCCCAGTCCCTTCTGAGGTCTCCAGATGTCTATTGCTAAACTGTCCTTGAAAGTGGCACAGCACTAAGTTTGTCTAAAGCAAAATCAAAAGAGAAAAGAAAATACATTGCCTAATATTATTTTTTAGGTTTTTCAAGGACTCTAAACTTGTTTTGGTGCATCTTTTGCTTTCTTTCAATGAAGTGTTTAATACAGTCAGACATTAACAGGATTTCTTTTTGCTCGCCTTCCTCCATTCTTTCCATACTTACCCATTCAGTCCCACAAGGACTTATTAATTAAATTCTCTCAGTACAGTGTTATCTCTCTTTGACTATCTCTATTTTCTGTACTGCAGCTTGTGTACATTGTAGAGAAGAACCAGAGAGAGCAAAGAACCAAATAAAAAGATCCCTCCAGGAATACAGTATTCAATTATACAAAGAAAACCAGCAGCTCCGATTGCTCATCCTTATTTCCCAGAGGAGGCCTCAAATGTCTTTGTTCTTTGGCTCTTTAAAAAGAATTTCCTTTTCTGGTAAAATCATTTTACCTGTGAAAGCAGGCCAGGCTTTTGGTCACATTCACCTGCTTTTCCATTAGCAACTGTTCCAAGTTGTTCTTTCCCATGCTCAGCCTCCAACAAACAGCTGGGGGGTATTCTGTAGCCCCCCATGGCTTTGTGCCCGAGCTCCAGGACCTTCCACCAGATCTGGGTTTCCAGGGGGGAATGTGCCTCATGTGAGCCACACAGTGGGCTCTTCTCGCAAACATCAGAGTGTCACAAATGCATTGCTGCTGACAGCAGAGCTGATGAGATCCTGCAGAGGCCCGGGAAGGAATGAGCAGGGGGCCCCAAGCCCCACCTCATCTCCTCAAGGGCTGTACCTGCTTTATGGACAAAGAACAACCTCTGCTCCCGCAGCTGTCAGTCAAAGTCAGCTTCCCCAGTGCTACAGTGACCACAAATAACAGAATAACTCCTACAGACTGAAATGGGAAGTACAGTAGTACATATAATTAACCAAGTGTTTCGAGCTGTGAACTCCCTGTTTCCTTGAAGTCCTCAAATTGTGTGACTCACAGCCATCCCACCTAGGGTACGTGTGCACACATACACATGTTTTCATATGTTCAGTATTTTGTTCCTGTCTAAAAATAAGGTTGCAGAATGGAATGGGAAAATTCGTTTGCTCCCTGGGAACCTGATATTACCTCCAGTTTACCATCTTCCCACCTAGCTGGATATTGTATCATTTATGCTGGGCCTCCAGCAAGATTAATGGCATCATCTGTGCAGTGTTAACAGCCTAATCTTGCTAAATCTCTTTGTTTTGAAATTTGATTGTGCCTGATCTTCATTATTTTAATTGTTTAATGTATGATAATTAATTAGATCTAATTAATTCAGCCCAACATATTCACATCTGTCTGCGAGCTGTGGGAAGCACAAGACAAACCAGGCTGATTCCACGCTGGCTTTTCAGTCCAGAGACCAGGTACTATTTTTGCTCCTGTCTTTTATGTTTGTCTGCAGGCAAGTCATCTGTCTTTCTGTTTCTCCAAGGGATTCCAGCTTGCTGTGTTTATAGCCTAGCTGGATCTCAGCACAGGTTGACATTTTTTCACGGCAGTGTTAGGGAAGCAGCAGGAATAACACCCCACAGCCCATCCCATTCGCAGCTGCCTCCTCAGTGGGACTGGCTGCGGCTCACACCGAGCACAGCACTGACCACCAGGAGCATGGAGGCTTGTCAATATCTGTGTTGTTTCAGCATAAAACATGGAAACCTCCCTTTCCTCCCCACCCACCTCATGCCAAGTTCTGGCAAGATTTTGGTACTTCCCAGAGGACAGACTTTCTGCCTACACAGAGGGGTGCCTTTTACTTGCTGTGCACGACAGAGCCCCATCAGAGTCATCTCAGTTTTTTACTGAAAATGCTGCTGCTGTTGCTGCTGCATGCACAGGCCTGGCATCCAGATCCTTTGCACCATCTCTCCAATGGTGCATCTTCGTTCTGCCCACATCCATGTTGAAGGGAAGAGTATCTTTTTGCCAGAAATTAAGAGATGATTGTTTCTTCATCATCTTGTGAGAAGAGCAAGCTTTCCTTTCCAACAGTGAATGAAGTTGACTACCTTCTCTTTCCCATCACCTTAACACAGCACTTCAGTGGGAAGAGCACACGCCCAGGACATGGAGGACCCAAATTCAATTCACTCCTCCTCCTGAGAGAAGGCAGATCCATTTCTTCAGGGCACACTCTTGCTATCAGTCCCACAAGGGGGTCTTTAGCTCCTGCTAAATGTTTGTCATATTTGTCCAAAAATTAATAACAGAGCATTGATCCTAAGAGCAACAGCAGCCTGCTGGTCTGCTGTCCAGAGCTCACAAACAAGGGTGAAAAGATTTGGTTCTGCTCTGTGCCCTAAAGACTACTTTTGCATCTTATCTGGTGATTACTGTATAAAACGAGCTCAGAATATCTTCCCAAGGAGTATCAGGGTTCCCTAGCACCCTCCTTGCAGCAGTAAGCAGTACAGCAAAAGATGAAACCCCCCATATATAACAAATCAGACCTTGACTGAATGCATCGTGAAAAAGAAGATGGGAAGAAACAAACATATGCAGAAACCTGCTGCTGTCATCTCCACAAGAAAACCACATGTTAATGCCCCCCAACCTGATAAAAGACATTCCCTTCAGCATTGTGGACAGCCAGCTGCCCGGGGTCCCTTGACAGTCGTGAACAGATGCTCCAAGGAGGACACAACAGGTGTGACATGAAAAGAGCAGCATGCACTTGGTCCAGCAAGACCCCCCCATGAGGTTACAGAACAAGCCCTCACCAATACCATACCTCAGAAACACTGCCTTTGCAGTACCCATGGTTTTGTGGCAGCCAGCCTTCTCTAAAAATGCCTAATTAAGATTAATTAAGACTCTCCCCCCAAAACCCCAAGAAAAACATTATCTTACTTGGGAACCTTGGTATAAGAGAGCAGGGAAAAGGATCTCTAGCAAACATGGAGATCAATTTCCAAACACTAGGAGGAAAAATGATGTACTTCCTGTATTTTTTAATCCCTTTAATAATTGTCAGTTCAGTAAAAATATTCAGTTAGAACAACTGCAATCAATATAATATACTGTGTGCTTTTGTCATCTTGTTTGGGGATTCTTTTCCACTCCCAAAACACAGCACAGGGTTGGTTTTAGGTAGAGACACTTTTCCTTTTGCAATTTATTTTTTCCCTGAAGAAAATACTCTTTCAAATCACATGCAGGATGGATGCATGAATTTGAAGCAATTTGCAGGTGACAAGGGAGAGTTTGTGGCGTTGGGGCCAGGTATGCTCACACCCAACCCTTTTCATGGAGCCAGCTGGATGGCTGGGTACAGCTCAGCTGGGACTGGTGTCTGTGCTGCCACAGCAGCTGCCCAGCAGTTCTGACTCAGGTGGGCAAAACACTTCACACCCCAGCAGCCGTGACCCCAGACTGGGAGGAACCCGGGGGGAGCTATTGTAACCAAGGGAGAATCTGTCAGAGCAAGAAGCTTGCTGGGGAAGGGAGGAGCAAGACAAAATCTCCAACAAGGCTGATCTGTGGGAGGAAGATCACGGCAGGAGGGAGAGTGGGAATTTTTGGTTGGTGGCAAAGCACCAAGGCACGGGAATAAAGCACTTTAGTGCTGCATATATCCAAATGAATGGATTGAACAGTCCTCGACCACCCTGTGAGCTGCTATGCCATATTTACTTGGGGAAGTGATCTGCTGGGGATATAAATTGTATGAATGCCAGAGTGGTGCCAGGGAATGTGTGAGCCACGGGCAGGACATGCCAAGCAAACTCCCAAATCTCCCTGGGAGTGGCACACTGTACAAGTGCCAGGAGAGGCTTCATTTCCAGCCGACGTGCAGATACGTCAGCCTAGCTCGTTACCCAAAATCCTGCAGGAAAAATCTTCCCTGAGTTTGTGCCCAGATACTGAGGAGTAGGTTTGGTGTTGCAGATCAAGTGCCTAGGCACTGAGAACTTAAAAGCTTCATCAGAAAGAGAACTCCTAACCATGCTTTCCCCATCACCAGCTACCAGTAGGAGATGGAGAAAACAAAAAGTTCAGAGAGTTTCTTCATCAGTGCTGAGCAGCTGTACCACAGACTGCATTGGTAGATGGATATTGATACCATGGTGATATTTTGCCTTTTCTTCTATACCCCTTTTATACCCTTTTACAACTTCTGTATTCTTAGTGCTTTTTTCCTACATTCTTGGACTTGTTTGTCAAGCTAGGAGACTGAACATTTTAGAAGCTTCATAGTTAGTGGATCAGTGTGCCCCAGACACCAAGGTCCTCTCCAGAACACTTTTTGTAAACTGAGGTAGAACCATGCAGGGGAAGGTTCCTTGGGGAGCGGGGTTCATTTGAGCCTCTCATTGGGGAATCTTTGATAGGTGTGCTAATTAGCGAGACCTACAGTGTTAGACCAGATCTTTGGTGGGATGTGCTTTGCGGGGTGCATGGAGGTGCATTCGACCTGGACGTAGTGCACCTAAGGACCCTTAAATAAATACAAAGGTAAAATCCCTTTTTCCCTTCTAACCGTGTTTGACTTTTGATTTTAAGACCAGGAAAAGGCATCATATAAGCCTGGAATTCAGGACATTTTGAGAACTTCCTGCTTGAACATCAACCATAGCTATAGCTGGACACCTCCAAATCTCTACTTTGTCTTATAAACTGCTTCTTAAGAAAACCCCTACCCCATGTGCTTTCTGATAATTGCAGGATACAGTACAGATCTATGTCCTGTAAGACCATCTATGGATCTCATCTGTAGTTGTGATTTTTACTACTTCTTTTTCTTCAGCCAAATTTTGAAACTAGATAGGCCTCATTGTTCTTTTATTACCTTCCTTCCTTTCTGTTTTCCTAGTAAGTGGAACATTTTCTTCAGCAGGTTCTCTTCCCCAAATCTTGTCCCTCCACCTATTCCTCTTAGAAAGGCACCTAATCTCTGCTTTTGAATTCTGAGCTTTCCTTATGCACACCTTCTTCTCTGAAAATTGGCTCAATCCATAGCCTAGCAAGTCTTCCTGTGCGCTGTTGTCTCCATACAATTTTTGCATTTGCAGGCGTGAGCTGTAACCAGCTCTGGTGACAGTTTTTCTGTAAAAGAAGAAAAATGACATTGTAAAATCTGGAGCTAATCAACAAATCTGCTGGTGAAGCTCAGAGCAACTCACAGCATTCTGAAGTTAGTCTACTGCTATTATTGCTGCTTACATGCTGCTTATCGTATCCTAGAGATCATCTGGTTACAGCCTAGTTGCACTCTTAATTAGCCAAGCCAGAAGCCTGCCAAGTTTGGAAAAAACATAATTTAACTGAGAAGTGAGACATTAACTATTTGAGAGATAATATCATCTATAAGCTTGGTAGTCTTGTTCAGCAGTTTAACCTTTTTCTCATTGAAACATCCTTCTCAAGTTAGGTAATACAAAAAAGAGAATCCAAAAGTTGGGAGAAAAAAAGAGTGCCTGCTCTGTGAGACCTTAGGCCTGGATTTTTTCGTCAAAAATCTTTCTTTGGGACTTAGGTTTCAAAGTCTGCCCTAGATAAATGACAAGATTGGCTTGGTAATTCTGACACTAGCCTGAAAATGTGATCTCAGTCCCTTTTTCAGCCTCAGGTTTTTCCATATGGCCACAAGGAAATCATATGGACATTTGCCTGGGAGTTCTGTCCCTACAGAGACTTTTCCTGCAGGACTGGGTGTAGATGTCGATTTGCTGCTGACCTTTAAACAACTGTAAAACTGTAACTTGGCCACACTGCAAGTACTCCCACTAATTTTATACTTCCTGGGGCTTATCTATTATGCAAAACCAGTCAGGTTTCACAAGCTGGAAGTTGTGTAGAAGAGCAGCTTTTTTCACAGCCCAGTACCATGCATGTGTGCAGTCTTTGTTTTGACATCAGCTCAATTGTGTCCTGTTTAGATAATTGACCAGAGAAGAACTACAAAAATTTCCAGGCTAGATAAGCTATCCATCTTGTGGAAGAATCTGATGGAAAACACAAAAAGGAGACAAGGCATTTTTCTTTGTTTCTCCAGCTAAGCTGATTTGTAAAATATACAACATTCACATGGTTTTTAGAGTAATACAGACCCTGTGGAACAGTTGTAAAACGCCATATAAGAATATTATAAAACCACTGCAATGTACTATTTGAAATGTGTGTATAGATTTTAAAAAGTAGTAATTAGCTTCATTCTAGTTATCTTCTCTTAAACTAGATTCATTAGTTCCCACACACAACAGCTGGGTCTTCAAAATGTCAGGTAGGTGGCAAGGGGGCACAATAAGAATCCACAAGTGTTTCAGGAGTATAAATATCAAAGCAGGAGATTCTCCAGTCAGGATGGAAAGGGGTAAGTACCAATTAGTTTTGTTACAACTATTGACAGGAGCAAATCCTAAGAGTCTGGTTGAACTTCTTGGATGAAGAAACAGCCAGCCATTAACTGGCTCACACCAGGGTGTATCTGAGACCTCATTTCTAAATCAGACAGAATTCTTAGACCGGTTCAGTTACAGGAATTGATGCTGAGCCAGGAGAGCAAAGGGAATACAAAGATAGTAACAGACTCCAGAGACCCTGGGAGGAAAAAAGGTGCTCAGGGCTAAAAGGAGGAAGAAGAGGCAAGGCAAGAGAATCAAGTTGTCCTGTTATGAAATTAAACAAACAAGTTTAATGGTTGTTTAATTTCTTACCAGAAAGATTTGATTTGGGTTTGATTGATTGCTTTCATCGACTTAAGTTCCTTGTCTTCTAAAATCTCCTCTGCCATTACAGCCTCAGGTCCTCTCCCAAAGCCCACTGTCCATAGGGCACATGCTATGCTCAATCAAAACTGTCTGAGCACTCTGCACCAGGCTGGCAGCTCTCTGCCACTGTGTAAGGGCTGCATCCACCTGCCTTCTCCTCAGCACAGAAATCTCATTACACACTCTGTCCTCTGTACAGCTGCAGTTTCTCACAGACCTTATTTATCTTGAGATTTCAGCTCATCTTTCAAATTTCCTTGAAACCCAGTCCCAAAGTTTTTTGGGGGAATTGCTGAACATACAGAGAGATAAACAACACAATCTCATAAAGCTAACTTCAAAGGCAACCGGGCTAAAAAATGCCAGGTTTTAATTTCTGATCCTGTTCGTGCCAAATGTTGTCTAACATTTTGGCAGCATGTAAAATGCTGTGGCCCCAAGAGCTTCCTTCAATACCCTATCATGACTATAAAATAAAGTCTGATAAATGTAGTCAGTATAAAATAAAATGAGTCAAAATTGGTTGCTGGGATGCAAAACTGAAGCTGACAGGCAGTTGTGAGGAAACTTGCAAGAAAATGCTTATTTTATGTATTTCTTTGGGGCTTAGCAGCCTGGAGCTGTCAAGATGGTTTTGCACATGTTCAGCAGCAAAAACAAGGGAACTGAGCGATTTTACCAGTAGAAAATGTAAATTCCTACTGCATTAAGCAAAGGTTCAAGATTAGAAGTGCTATTAATGCCTATAACTTGAATAAAGCTACTTTAGTATGTAATTAGGGGCCTAAGTTTTACTTGTAAAACTACATTTTGAATTTTTTTTAGTAGCCTGTTGTGATAATTTTGCCAAGGGCTTGTGAAAGTCTAGGTAAATTATATTAGTAACTTCACCTTCATCCACAGCTCTGTCAAATTGTTCAGATACCAGTAAGTAATTAATGAGGTTTTCTTACTCTAGAAATTGTCTTTTATAGGACCACCTCATAAAATGACCTTTGAAGTGCTGTCTCATTTTACTTTTTAACTTCAAATTATTATCTGATAAACAATTCACTGTATTAGTAATTCCTTGGACTACCTTATAGGCCTATAGGTTCAATATGTTACCCATTTATCCTTTCAATGGCAAATGTTTATAGTGAGAGTTTAGAAGTTGGCATGTATCCTATAGGAGCTATGCTGTTTCACTTTTTAGGTCCTCCAGAAATCCTCAGAACATACCCTATGAGAGTTGCACCTCAGCATTTTTTTTCTGAGCCCTTCAACTCCAACAATTATGTTCTATTTCTAAAGAATGCAAAAAAAAAAAGTAATTTATCTTTAAAAAATAAGGGAGGAACTCAGGATAAATGCATGCAACATGAGAAGCTCTGAAATTAAGTGGCACAACTGATTTGAACCAAGACATTCTGGAGCCTTTCTCCTGACAATCAACATTAAAATAACATTAGCTAGTAAGAACAAATAAATAAAAAATAAGTCCAAAAATAAATCAAAGTAGGTATAATAGAATGATGTTAGTCTCAAGTTTGCTTCAAGACATCCTGTCTCTACTGGCAACACTTTTTAAGTGTTATCCTGCTCACTCAAGAGCAGTTACACACAGTGGAAATGAATACAAGCTAAGAGTTCTGAGTTCCCAAATCCCAAAGGCTATTGTTTGCAAAGAGTAAAGAACTGCGTTCATCTATAAATGAAATGGGTTATTCTGGATTCAGTCATTCAGCCCTGTGTGAAGGATTGGGATAAGACTGAAGCACAGTGGATTTATCAGTGCCACACTAAGTTCACTCAAACTCGTGCTTGCAGCCCCAGAGGACCCAGGTTCAGTCAGTGCTCCTGGTGGAGTGGGTGCCCAACCACCTCCACACAGCCCAGGGCACGGTGTGCCCCCTTCAGCACCATCTATCTTGCTTCCTGTAGGGAGAAATGGTGAAGAAAATAGATGTATGCACCTTTCAATACACCTTTGGAAGACACACCGATACCTCAGCATTAGGCAATCAGATAGGAATGACAATACAATAAAATCATAATATATAAACCATGCACATTCTGCTTGCAGGCCTCTGTCTAGCCAAGTGTTTTCAAACATTCTTGTTAAATCTCCCTGTTGCTGATGGTGGGGATATTTCATTACGTTTATTTAAAGTTCTGATGACTGCAGCAGCATCCCTGAAACATTTGCTCCCTAGCTGCATCACAAAACAGTCTGAATTATCAACCTTACTCAAGTGTGATGAACTTTATTCTTACATGCAGCTTTTGCGTTCGTATCTAATATTGTAAGATCAGTGCAGGTAGAGAAACAAACTGGATTTTCCCTAAGAAAGCAGATACACCCAAAGCAATGGCATGATGCCTTTTTCAGAATGAGCTCTCAACAACTCAAGAATTTGCACACTTTCACAATGCCACTAAACGTACTTGAACACTACAAGAAAGGAAATAAATGAGATTCAGAACCTATACGTACATACAAACATATATATATATAGATATATATGACAGTCTTTCCACCCAGACCTCTCAAACCCCCTTTCAGTTAATGGATTACTGGAAGTTATTGCAGCCCTGTAAGTGCAGCCAATTCCTGATGTTTTCCCCCATCTCATACATTGAGGGTCAGAAATTAAGTTCTTTAGAGTAAATTCAGCTCTAAGTGAGCCCTCTGCAAACTTATGGTCCTTCATAAGTTTCAGCTTTTTCTAAACAAGGAAGACCAGCATCTATCTTCCTTTCTCAGAAAGGTCACTAGGAAGCAAAGAACAGTGCTGATTTATCTTCATCACTTGGTGACAGGTTCTGTGAAGGCAGTTGCCATTTTACATTACTTTTTTTTTTTTTTTTTGTATCAGGGAATGTGGTAACTTACAATTAATCATTTATTGCCATTTATTTATTGGGTATCCTGACACCCTTCTTGGATACTTGTCACTGTTGACAAGATGTTTGCAAACATCTTTAAATTATTTTAGTGGGAAGGATCTTTGCATTGTACTGAAAGGTGAACTGGGGGAATGAGCCTTAGGAACACTTCCAACCATGCACTAAGTCTCTAATATAGTTACTTAAACCCACCCATATATAAAATAATTTGAGGATTTGAATCCAAGGTGAAGGATTACTTACACAGGACTCACTGGTACACTGATTCTTTGGCTAGATTTGTGATTTTTATACAAAAACTAGACTACAAACAGACAGATGAGGAGGTTACAGGAGGTTCAATGAGGCAGAGAGAAAGGCCATGTGAGATCCAGCAGCTCCAACTACTTTCCACTCAGTGATGGAAAATAGTAGCCTTATCCACAAATCATGTTTTATCACTGGCACCAGACAGAGGGTCAGAATCTGACTCATTCTAGAACACTGGGGGTGGGGGGAGGGAACAAGAAAGAAAAGAATACTCTAAATGCATGCATCCTTCACTAACATCTTTCAGCTGGGTCAACCTACAAGAGTGTCCTGAGGACGAAGGGTATCCATTGATCCAAGAGCACAATCAGGCTACAAAGGAGATGAACAAAAGATTTCATTCCCCTGTGCAAAGCTTGAAGTTTGGCTTGCAAATCACAGGGAATGGCCAAGGAAAGAAATAAAGGTAGGTATGAAAAATTCCTAAAAATGCCAATAAATGTTTTATTTCAGAAAGCTTGTAATAATCAAAGGATCTTACTTTTGCTAAGTGGGGGCAAAGAAGTTCAAAATCCTAGAGAAGCACACAAAGGCTGCATAAAAATACACTCATATGCATATAATCATGTAGCCTGAGAATCAGCACAGAAAGGTGTGTAACAAAATACAACAGTCAGGATTTTTAGCAAGCAGCTTTTGGAAATGTAGCTCTTAAGAGTAGGAGAGCACACGACAGAGCTGCCAACTCTTCTTCCCTCTGCAGGCCATAAATTTGCAGAATCATCTCCTGGTCTCTGGGGAAATGCCCTTTGGTAGGCTGCTTTTCCTCATTTTCCTGTTCCCAGGGGAAAAAAAAAAAAAAGAACCAACACAAAGACCAACCAACAGTAACTCAGAACATCTCAATTTTCTAGCAGCAGCCTGGTTAGCACCAAGAGTCACCACCAATGAGCCTTCCAGTCCTGACAGCATTCACCGACTTCTAAGAGCTATTCCTGTGGATTTCCTGGGGTGTCGTTCCTGGTCTATGTGAGGGTGGCCCCCAAAAATCCTGCCACCCTCTTCTAGTATGGGAATAACCCTACCTGGTACTCATCTACTTTTAATTACGTTTAAGCACAAGAAAGAATAACTAAGCACTTGTGGAGAAAGGATGGGAGGGAAGAAGAGCTAAAGCTGTTTTAGAGGGGAAATAAAAGATATCTGGAGTAATTTTCTCCCTTCCCCATCCCTCCATTTCTTCTTCTCATGTAAGAAAGTAAAATAAGAATGAGTGTAAATAAATATGCATATATGTACTTTCATATGCAAATGTTTCTAACTCTACAAATGAGTTTTTGCTGCTGGCTGCCGCCTGACAGTCTGAGATAGTGAAAGTGCAAGTCATCGAACAAAAAGCTGTGAGGAGAGCAACAGAGAAAATGCATCTAAAGAACAGGAAAGCTGCTTAAAGCCGAGGTTTATAAGAGACCAAGTTCCCTGGTCAAAACTGCAACAAGCAAGACAAAATAAAACATTCCACAATAGGGGAAAAGTGCAGGAAATACAGGAATAGTAGACAGCAGGAGAGTATCTGTTCAAGAGACAGCATATGCAAAGGTGAGTAATGTCTAATTCCTTGGATCTGTTTCAAAAGGCAGCGTTCATGAAATCCAGAGGAGTGGAAATGGTGTTCAGCAAAAATAGCCCACTTAAAGGGGAGGGAGGGCAGTGGCTATTGATGCATGGGGCTGTTAGCAAACAAAAACTATGCTTAGTGGCAATTAGGGCTGTCACAGGAGATGTTCCGTTCGCTCCAAAACCAAAAATAATGGAAAGGACAGAATGGAAAGGCTGATGTTTTCCTTCCACAAAACTATTAACACTGCCTACAGTATTGCAGCCTACTTCACAAGGGGTTCCACCATGCATTTCCTGGAAATATCAAAAAGCAATACACACTTGTGCTTCATCTAATGCATGCTCCAGTCTGGGTTCTTCATGCACTTTTAAGGATTACAATTTTTCCTGTATCAGTTAATTTTTCATCATGTTACCACAAAGTATTCAAGTACCTCTAAAAGCGTATGGTCTATATTTGGGTGGTTGCCATTTCAACGAGACTTTTCTACAAAATAAAGCTTTTTAGCTTATGTTAAAAATGAACTCTGTAACATAACTTGAAACAAGTTGCAGCAAATGCTGTGCCATCATACCATCTGTGTTCAAGTACAGCTCTAAAGCTCTCCTCCTATTGCTTCCTAAAGTGGAAAATAATGGTAAAAAATAAAAACAGATAAGATGAAGAAGCACTGTGTATTGGAATACATTATGAACCTGAGCCTTACAATGTTGGTTTCAAAAAACCCCCTCCGTACCTGTATACTCCAACGAAGCATCGTTGGGAAACCAAAGAGGAAGGTTACATTCTTTACATATAAATTAAGTAACAGCGATGTTCTCACCTGACACAGCTAGTAAATTCTGGTGAGCTTCACTCTACACAACATTGCCTATTTTGCTTTTCTTAGCTCTCTCCACATATCGTTGAAATATTTCCAACAATATTCCATAGGAACGTGAGTGAAATTCACTAAACCTTGGAGTTAATGGAAGGAACTAGCACTTATGAGAAATAATTTTTAAAATATCCCACTGTTAAATTAATGTCTAAGATAACAGAGGTTGATGGGCAAAACTTATATGGAGTAAAATATACATTATTACAAACCCCAAGATACATCTGAGGCCACGAGGATGAGTAGTAAGAAATCCAGAGAAAAACTCTGAAGGTAAAATGCCACCATGGCAGAACTAACCGCTCTTTATATGATACAATGAAAAAAAAAGCCCAGTTCTTAAAAAGTCAACTTTATTATGAGGAGCCTAAAGTAGCACCTTTCTGATATTCAGTCAAAATACAGGATCGGTGTTTTGAAGATTTAAGTGACCCCGTTCTTATAACTTTCTCATTCTCAGGTCTGCAGTCACTTTGTCCCTGCAGGGTGGAAGGAAAACAAGGACCACGCCGGGAAGTTGTCCTGGAACTGGCTGGAAAAGACAGAGAGAGGCATGCAGGCAGGAGCAGGAGGCAGCGCATCTGCGGGAGAACCTGTAGACGCTGTTTTCTCTGGTACCGAACCAGCCTGCACCCGGCCACTCTTGAACACAAATACCTCCGTAACTTACTCTTCCTAGAAGCAGGTACCCCGCTCTCCCTACGCTACACCCTCTCACTGCCCCACCAACAGATTCTTATGACTGTCGACATAAATACAGGCCCGTCCTGCGCCGGGGCTCTTCCTGCGTGCGTTGTTTGGATCAATCAGTCGAGCGAGTCCTGGCGGTCCGGGCGGCAGTCGCCAGGGAACCCCCTCCCGCTCTGGAGATGCTCCTGTCCCATGGCACTGCCGGACACCACATGAGTCTAGAAGAGAGCCTTTAGCCTACCTGGCCCTTTTCAAAAAAACACATCGAGGTGCTTTCTCCATCTTACTATTCTCCATTTTATTTCTAATCCTGTGAGACAGTGCTGATCCCAGAGCCCCGGAGAAAGCAGGACACTGCATACTTGAGACAGGGATTCAAGCTGGGGCGTGCTGTTCAGAAAGGGGACAAGTGAATGCCGACTTCCAAGACCTTTAGGAAACTTTTTTTTTCCCCCAGAAAATGAAAATGCATTTCCAACAACAGCAGTGTTTATTAATACTCTTCCTACTCCTGTCAGCACGTTCGCATCAGCGTTTCGGTGGTGCTGTCCGAAATGCCCGCTTGCCTTTCCAAGGGAGAGGCTTCCAGAGGGACGGTCCTGCGTCCGCAGAGCCGCTGCGCTCCCATCCGCCAGCCCCGGGAGGGTCTCCCAGGGCCCTGCCGCCATCCCCGGGTTCCCATCCTCTTCCGGACCTCTCGTTTTTAACCCACATCATGTGCCGCGCTCGCGGTGCAGGATGAGGCTCCCGGGGCGCGGTTCGATGCGGAGCCGTCCCGCAGCCGCGCGTGTGCCGGGACAGCCCCGGTCCCCCCTTACCCTGGGGGCTCAGCCACGCGCGAAGCTCGGCGGGGGTTACTGGGGACACTGGGAGCTCCGGGCGGCACAAAGCCCGGAGACCCCGCCCGGGGTGCGCGGGGGGCGGCGGTGACATCCGCGCACACCCGGCGGCCACACGAGGAGGCGGTGCTGCCGCCCCCGCTCGGTGCCGCAGGCGCGGGCACAGCTCCGCCGCCCACGGGCGGG
>VXAC01003313.1:25703-81208 GCA_013399225.1 Rhipidura dahli | reverse complement strand
CGCCCCGCCCTCCGCTCCGCCCGCCCCCGGGCCGCTCCATTTTCTGCTGTCACCACGCTCGCCGTGCTGGAGCCGCAGCAGCGCCCAGCCCGCGGGGGCGGCGGGCGGCCCGGCTGCCCGGAGATGCTGCCGCCCGGGGATGCTGCCGCGGCAGCCTGCGGTGCCCCGGGGACTGGCGGCGGGGCCGGCGTTCTGACCACGTTTGCCCCGGTCAGGCCGAGTGGTAAATAACCACCGCCAAACGCTTGCTTTAAAATGGCTCCTTAACCCCGCCGCGCGCGGTGCGGACAAGTTCTTCAACGCGCGTCTGCACACAAACGCCGGCTTTGAGCCCCTCTGTTGGAGACTGGAGCTATTAAAACTTGTAGTCACCTGGAATGTTAGAATGTGCTTAATTTATTCCCGAAGACGGAACATAGCCCTGCCATTGTTTCTCCTAATGTCACATGAAATGACAAAAGTCTGAGTGGTTAAAAATGATGATGCTTGGTTGGAAAGTGTGGAACATACAGAAATATATAAAGTATTCATTACCAAAATTGGTTCATGCTTTAATAATTTTGTCAAACTGTAAAGGATAATGTATCCCAGTTCCTCGAAATGAGCAAGTTAGGATACACGGAAGGATGGGAGGTGAGGGACAAGTGTTTTTTTCCTCCTGAACCCAAATCAATTTCTCAATACCTCTGCTCAGCAGAGCTTGATTTTTTATTTTTTTAAGTGCTGATAAGACAGATTATAAAGCATCTCAACCAGGTTGTGCTATCTGAAATACTGATGTTGAAGTAATTTTTTTAAGTAGTAAAATTTTCTTTTGTCTCTGAAAGCACAGCCTGTTGGGCAGAGCAGCAATACCTGGTGCACAACATCCCATAATGGGGATTTCCATTTTGGGAAGGGGTGTTAGCATTGTGGGAAGGTGTACAACTTGTAGTTTAGATATTTGTTGCATAATGACTTTCTAACATCCAGCGTGGTATTTGATTTGCAGATCTCAATGTGAGTACTTCTGCATGTAACTGTAGGATTCTGTTAAGGCTCAGAATGCTGCTTGGTAGTGTTTGTCCAGCCTTTATATGGTTGTCTCATTTGAAAGCTTACTACTGGGTATTTTCTTTGTCAGTTTTATTACACTGATTACATAGTCTTATGAAAGAGTGATGGCAAAGAATAGGATCATTTTTGTGCATAAGATAGAAATGGTTTTGTTTCAGTTCACCTTTGGATGCTTTTGTTTGTGTTTATGAAAACAACATACTTTTAAAAGTTAACAGTTTTTCAGGAGGAAGCAGTGGCTTTAACTCTTTACTCCGTGTGTCCATGTGTTTGAGCATCAAGTGCTGCTAGTATGCCTTGTGTTCTGGATTTCAGTTGTACCTCTTACAGTTCCAAACTACTTAGAGAATACAGGTTGCTCTGCCTATGAAGTTAAAACACCTTTGTCCTTGACCGATGTCTGAATAATGCTTCACTATTTTTCCTCTTTAGAAATATCAGCATGGATAAAAATGAGCTGGTGCAGAAGGCCAAACTGGCTGAGCAGGCTGAAAGATATGATGACATGGCAAGTTGCATGAAATCTGTGACTGAGCAAGGAGCTGAGTTGTCCAACGAAGAGAGGAATCTTCTCTCTGTTGCCTATAAAAATGTTGTAGGAGCCCGTAGGTCATCTTGGAGAGTCGTCTCAAGTATTGAACAAAAGACGGAAGGCGCTGAGAAAAAACAGCAGATGGCTCGAGAATACAGAGAGAAAATTGAGACTGAGCTAAGAGACATCTGCAATGATGTGCTGGTGAGAAATAATGAAACTGTTGATCCATTTTCACTTAAAGTTGCAGAGTAAATGGTGCTGGGCCCTCTGGGACTAATTCTAGACTGTCAGTAAAGCTGTGATCTCCTGTTCTATTTCTGACAATAAGGTTTAAAAAATGTCTGAATTTTTCTTTCCCTCTAATGTGCTGCTTATTTATATACAAATTATAGTTATGAATGCTAATAAATTTGAAGACATGTAGAAACATAATTGTACGTAAAGTAATAGTTATGAAAGGTCAATGTATTTCCCTGAGACTGAACTGTATACAGGTTTAGTTTGAGGGTTTCTCCTCCCCCAATGCCCTTCCCCCATAATGCAGTATTTGTATCCTAGATCTCTTTGATTTCTGCAACTTTAATATGCTGCTGTAATTGTAAGAGGTAGTTCTTACTCTACGGAAATTGTGCCCCTCCCTGGGTAAGATGATGTAATGTTAGTTATGACTCAGCCGTGCAGAAAATTGCCTGCAGGAAGAGGCAGTAGAAATGCTGTGATACCTGCTTCGACTTTAAATTTTTAGTCACAAACTAAAAGGTGTTCAAATTTGGCATTTTCTGAGACTTGTGGTTACATCAGAATGTGCGTGTACGCAGCAAGCAACACTGCATTTTCACTGGGAGGCTGGTTTATGAAATCCAAACCTCTTCCAAATGCTTATTCCAGATTGTCAGGTTTTTTCGACTGCACACGCCTGTGGTGCTTCAGTGAGCACGCGAGGGGCAGCTGTTCAGGCCTGTGACCGCTTGTGAGGTAGAGGTTCTGTCAGCAGTAGAGTTGTCACTGCACTGTGGACCCTGCTGGTGTGTCACCCCATGTGTGACAAGGGATCAGCTGTGGGTGACAGAATGACATGAGGGCAGTGTTAAATAGCTACGTTTGTGCCTGAAGATCTGATACCAAATGAATACTGAAGATCAGTGAGTAGCATAAATTTTCCTTGATGTGTGAGATAATTAAATGGGTGGTGATAGCTTCTAGAAGATTGATTCTCCAAGGGTTTTTAAGAGTCAGCATGGATAACTGAGTCTTGGCTTCCAGTTCAGGCTGGCCACTATGGTTATTGTAACACACACAATTTTGTATGTTTTGTTATCTCGTGTAAGGATAGCTCTTTAACTTCCACTATGAAAATGGAAATGCAGAACTTACTCATAGGAAAGAACTGATTTACTGCTACTTGTGTTGTAAAGTGGTGGCTCATCTATTCAAGCCAAGGAAATGAGGATCCAAATCTGGCATTCTAATTGGTTGTTATTTCTTTCTTTAATTATTTTATTAATGGGAAAGCCGAGCTGGGGGTGGATGCTTTCAATTCAGAGTGATCTGAAATTCTTCTGTAAGCTATGTTTTGATTTAAGAAATTATTTTAATTAAATCTGGGCTTAGAAACCTTACAAGAATTTACTGTTCGAAATTAATTTTTTGTCTGATAATGGAAACCAGGTTAAGGTAAAACTAGCTTTTACTGTGCATGCTAAATACAAAAACTAAAACAAAACCCAGCTTTTGAGTTTGCTGCAGCAACTAGAATGCCTACAAAGGGAGGAATATGGGTGGAGAGTCTTGTTAAATCTTCTGAATCTCAAAATGGAATTGAATTTCTCTTTGTGTTAATGAGACATACATTATTCAGAGAAGTTATTGTTCTTTGACATGTTACTATTTTTAAGAAGCTAATGACTGACTAATTTTTAACACTGCCAGTCCAATTTTTCTTAATATGTTAAGGAAAAACATATTACTGTCCGGAAGAAACAATGCCTTAGACAGTGATTACTCCTTTGACTTCAATTTAAGAAGAAAAAAATTAAAACTTTTTTATTCAAAGGATAGGATTTAAAAATACTTTCAAATGACATCTGCTACCTTTGATGTTGCCAATTCCATTGAAGAATTAGGTTTATATTTAAAAACATACTCTTGTTTTCTTTCTTGAAGAATCCTATTCATGTACATTCTTACTCACCTAGAAATGTGGCTGACTGTATTGCTTTATCTGACATCCACTTTGCTTTAACAGAAAGAAAAGAGCTGGGGTAACATTTAGTTGTTTATTATGAGCAGGAGTCTGCATAGTCCTACGTGCAAATAAAGAACTAGGGTTAAGGTTTAGTTTTTGGGATTTTTTTCAGAAGATCTCTGTAATTTTTATGCAGCATAATCCAGTCTATAACTGTTTACAGATGTGAAAAGCGAGACTTACCAAATCTTAATTGGTGTGCAGTATGCCACTAATTAATTAAAGACCCAAAGTGTTAAACTTTGAAAGCTTTTAGTCATGAGCCTTATCAATAAGAGTATAAAAGCAGCTCAGCAACTTCTTTATCTTTTATTGAGGCTATGGCTCTTTTTGAGCTGTTGTTGTGTCTTCAGTTGTCTGCTAGTGTCTTAAGTAATGTTTAATGCCCAGGGGTGTTACATCACAGCTGAGTATGACTGCAGTCCTAACTTCAGTGTTGAAGGGAGGAAAGCCGTTTAGAGAATGTGTTTGTGACTGTGACTATGGAAGAGTGTGGCCAAAGCTGGCTCCTCTGCAGCTTCCCACTCTCTTCCCTCATCTGTTGAAATGAAATCTAGTGTACTGGAAGAAATAGCTCCTCTAATCCTGTAGATACCAAGTATACTAAATTCTGTTTGGCTTTGTTTCCATCTCTTCTACTAATCTGCAGAGAGAATAGCAGCAATTAATGATGAGGTTCTTTCTTGCTTCATCCCTATTGGGCCCAGTGATAAAAGTTTTAATAGTTACGTGGTCAGGTCTGAATGTTTATTTTTCTCCTTTACACTGATCTTATAATAAGAAAAGACAACATCTGCATCCTTGCTACTTCCCGAATCCTTTTTTCTTCAATCTGCCATGGAGTACCTCTACAACTCTTCAAGGAGTTGAACTCTTCCTCTTGTTTGCTGCAGCCTCATCGTGCTGCTGTACAAAGAAGAGACACCTAAAATAGCTTGTTCCAGCACCAATTCTGTCATATATGCATTTAAGTATATTAAAGTGTAATATAACCAGCTCTCGTTTTGAGTTGGTCTGGCAGTGCTGGTAAATGTCAAGCGATTGTGACACATTGAGTGTAGTACAAGTTCTTTGCACTGTGGCAATGAAGACTGTATTTCCAAATTCTTCAATAGTAATACAGTCTGTGTGACACTGTGTGTAAGGAAGTACACTGCTATACTTGAGCATCTGAAAAGCGCTTGAGTATTATAGAAAATTTCCAGTTGATACAGGAAATTAAGCTTTTAGTTAAGTGCTATTCCTCATGTTAGCTAAGTGTGTGCTTCACGTCCTGTTTCAGTTCTTACAGTAGAAAGGAGGGTCTGTCTAAAGTACCAGTCTAATGATCTATAAATTAAATCCACAGTAAGCTGATTTTTCAGCTAACAAGGGTTCTGAAACACAGGGAAGAATGAAGAGGTCTTTGAATAGCTAACACCTTGCACTGCTTGTATGTTACAAGATATCAGGAGCTCTGGTAGATTTCAGGTAGACTCTGACATGAGCTAAATGTAAACTAGTAACTGAAAACATGAGTGGCTATGTTCACATTAGTATGAATGTAATTGCAGACAGCTGCACTCTCTTCCCTAGGCTGGCACATACTGCAGCAGTCCCTGCATGTCCCCCAAGTGCACAGTATGGGACAACTCCCACATTCTTGCCTGATGCCCAGTCTTCTGGGTGATGTTGCTTCCTCCTCCAAGTTCCACCACAGAAATACCCCAAGTAAATCTCTTCTCTGGCAGTGCCCAAGCACCCTTTCACTGTTTCTTTGCCCTTTTAGTTGTTAAGCTCTGGAGAACTTCCACAAACCTTGGCTCCCCTTCAGCCTTTTGGAGTTACTGTTGCACACAGGTGCTACTCAGCACTTTTTCCTCACTCCCTTCCTGCCAGAAAAGCAGCAGGTTAATGGTGTTGTTTAGGATCTTCCAATAAGATGAATTGGTTGCTTTCTTCACTACATTATTTCTTTCAAATTTCACACTCAGAAACAGAAGATGGTACTCCTTGTGTGCTCATACTTGAGATTTCCTTGCACTTCTTATGGATGCTTTGTGTTTTAGAAGTGGTAGTTGTGAGAACAGAAGGTTCAGTTACCTCTCAGATTGGTGAATTTAGGTTTACATTTCGTGTTTATGTATGTTGTTGAGAGGGGGAGTAGAATGTTTAGCAACCTGTCTTGGGGCTGTAGTTCACTGAGGGAAGGGAGTGTAATTCCATTCCGAATGCATCTAAATGGCTTTTTAAGGAACATACCACAGAATTAATGCCTATTGCCATTGTTCTCAGATTACTGTGGAACTATTTTCTCATTGCCTGCAAACATCTAATAGGTTACTATGTTAACTTCTGTAAAACCTGTCTAATAATTCTTAATGACAGGAAATTTAGTCTTCTCTCCTACAAGAAGCCATACGCTTTTTGACTTGCACATGTATGAATTGTCTTTTTAAAACTCAGTCACTGTATGCTCAGTGTGTCTTCCTGATGGATAAAGAGCACAGCTAGCCTGTAGTCTGACAGTACCATACAACCTTCCTATGATGATATCTGATACTAGCAGAAAATTCAGTGTTCTGACTGAAAATCACTATCTTCAGTTCTGCGACTCCTTCAGGCTTGCTTAGTGTTTTATTTTTTTACTTGCCTTTGCCTTTGCGATCTGTGTCATTTTTTTCAGAAAAAAAGGGGAGGCATTTGTAGAACCTTATATTTGCTAAAATGTCTGTTGTAGAAGGGGGTGGTTAATGTGTTTCTATCTAGGAGTTAGGTGTCCAGAATAATTGAGGTTGGAAGAGAGGTCATTGTGTTTAACTCGGCTCAGAACAGATCTGGTTTGATCATTTTGCTCCAGGCCTTGTCAGTCAGATTTTTATTATCTTTAAGCATGGAGATTCTGCAGCCTTTCTGGGCAGCCTGTCTTAATATTTGTTCACGTTTCTTGTTAAAGAATACTTGTGTGTAATCAGAGCTTCTCATGTTCCAGCTTGTCTGCTGCCTCTTGTCACGTCACTGTAGACCTCACAAAAGAGTCTGGCTCCATCTTCTCTAGGCAGCTCTACGGAGCAGTAAGGTCTGCTGGTCTTGGCCAGCCTGAAGAAAGCCATCTCTCTCAGCCTTGCTTTGTACCTCATGTGTTCCAGCCCCATAGCCCCTTCAGTATAGCTGTGTCTTTCTTGTGCTGTGGGGCTCAAACCTGGACATAGAACTCAAGATGTCATCTCAAGTTGTTAGAATTTGCATTAAAAGATGGCAATTGATAATGTGTTAGTGGCATATGTGAAAATATGTGAGTACTCTGGTTCACAAATGCTCCTCTGAATGAACTTTTATATATTGCAGAGCAAAATGTAGCCAGTGTTTGCTAACTTCCAAGGGTGGTTATAATTTAAGCTTTTGATTCACTCTCCAAGTCTGGCTTTTTCAGTAAGGGTTTGGTTGGTATAATTGCTCATATATATGGAAGGTAGAAAGCAGAGGCAATTTGTATTAATCTCATTATTTCACTTACTTGCCTGATTGTAGCTACACCCTTCCAGGTTTGGGGGTTTTTTTTGGCCATTGGTTTTTTATTTTGATTTGAGTTGTTGGTTTGGTTTGTGTTGGGTGGTTTGTTTTTTTTTTTTTTTCTCTTTCCTGTAGTGAAAGCAGCACCTAAGCTAGAGTAATTTCCTTTACGTTTTTAAGCAATTAGACTGCTGTAAAACTGTTGAATCTTTGATAATTAAAACATCATTCATGGATCAGTTTAAATATGAGATTACTTGTGTTGTTTTTAATTTATTCTAATCTCAGCAAGAAGGGCATCCATAATGTTGACATGTATCATACAATCAGCCAAGGTGTTCTGCATCAATGCAGCTGTTCCTTATATTAACTGTGCTTGCACATGTGTTTACACATATGTACATGTATCTACATCCTCTTCCATTTATTGGAAGTAGAAAAGCCCACTGTATAATTTCATTTGGCATTAATGTTTAATAATTGGCTTTGATTTACAGTAAAAAGGTAGAGTGCTTATACTGTTCAAAAGTCTCCAATCGACAATTTGTGTTATTTGACAGCAGCCTTCATTGTTCAAGTACTTTATGTACCTGCTGCTGATCTGCAGTTCTAAACAGGAATATAAAGTAACTTGATCAGTTTAGTTACCTGTGACAGATAACTCTTCATCTTCTTTGTGCTGCTGAAGGAAGAACATCATTGCATATACTTGAAATTTTGTGAAGCTGCTAAGTGAATTTGTGTTACTGGTTGGTTGCTTAGAAGTCTAAGAGCAGAATCACGGCATTGTTAATATATCAGCTTCTCCATGTGCCTGTGCATGCCATAAGTAGTAGAAGCATAAAATTTAGAATGTGACCAGAGTTGGTGCATTATCTCTGCACGTCTGTACAAACAAATACTGCACTATCTCTGGTTTTATCTAGAAATTTCTGTCTCATTATTGTGCACGTGACAGAACTGTGTTTCTGAAACAGGTTCTCAAATGCTTTACTTGTTCTTTGCTGTGGGCAGACACCAGCTCCTGCTTCTGAAGCTGGTTGTCCATTCAGACAGTAGTTGACTACCATTTTGAAATAGTTTGAGAAAGCTTGTGGTATTAAAGTTGATTGAAGAGAATTAAGTTTGTGATTATTTCTTAAACTTTTCTTTTTTACTGAATGTCAAATCTTGTGCAGTGGATTATTTTTCTTGAAATCTGACAGAAGATTGGCAATGCCTCTTCAAAGGAGAAGTAATAATAAGTCATGTTCTGCTGAGACCAACAGTAAATTCTTAAATTTTTTTATTAGATATAATATGTTGGACTTAATGATCTCAGAGGTCTTTTCCAACCTACTTGATTCTGTGATTCTATAAGGGAGCTCAAATGAGGCAGAGAAAAGTTGTGGATTGGTTTTTGTTGGTGGTGCATTTTTTTCTGGATGTTACCCTTTGTGATTATGTTACAAAAGATTTAACAAAGGTAATCTGGTATTTTAACTGGTCATTTTCTCCTAGTGCAGAATAGGTTTACATTGCTAAAATGGCATTTTTTCTAATGTTTTTATTAACACTGTGTGCTATAGTGAACCCCTAGTCAATCCATATTCTGCTTCAGGAAGTTTCAAATCTGCTCAGAGTGCAAGTTGCTAAAGATAAAGAGCTCCTGCTTCTATTTCTGATCAAGGATAAAAAGTGTGGCATTATATTTATGGTCAGTTTTATTAGTAGTTGTTTGGACACCGAAACTGTAGAGTCTTAAGACAGCTTAAGAGGTGTTCTGATTCGGAGTATAGTCACAATAGCTGTGGTTGAGACCTGCCTTCCAAGCAGAAATTCTCACCTAACTCAATTGGTTTCAGTTTTTTATTATCTCAAGTTTCTCAGAGGATGAAAAGAAAACTTTCTGAAAAGAGTAATGATCGATGTATCTGGTACCATTTTATTTTGATGCAAGTCCCCAGTATTCAAGAAGCAGTTTAATGTGGTGATGATGGCAAAAAAAATGAAAGGCCCAGGTAAAAATTGTATATGGACTTTGATCCTCGGTGGAAATTGTTTATTAATATCTATAGCAATGCCTCAAAAAATTCAAGGCTTTAATCCTAATGTTTTTCTGTTAAGTGTCTTTACAGTTGCTGCCTTTCATATGAGTTTCCTCAGAGTGGGTTACTAAAGTGTAGATGTGTTTTTGCTTGTGCTTCAGAATTTGGATCCTTTACCATCATGCTTGTTTTGCATGCTTTGGTAGAAAACAGTAATGGTTGATATGAAACACCTGAGCAGTCTTGAATTATCTCAAAAGAGTATATCCTGATACAAGGCACACTTGCATCCCTTGCCATAAATACCAATTGGAAAGGAAAATAGTGGAGGAAACTAGCTAGTAAAGGATGTGCTAGTCTGAGTTGGGGAAGGGAGCTACATGTATGGCTGTGAAAGTGTGAACTGAGATGCTGTTCTTCATTGCCTCAGGTGCTGTCCTTTTCTTTTTTTGCTGACCAGTGGTGTGTCCGTGCCAAGTGCCCTGTACACATTTTTGTGCATACACCTACTTCTTACTGACTGGTGTCTATCCCCCAGCACATGGTCTCAGCATGAAGATGATTTTTCAGGGTATTCTACTTCTTCCGTGTTTCCTTCACCTGTCCATATGTGAGGCTGCTTTTGTTCTCTTTTCTAAGGAAACACATTTAGACTGGTTTAGTAGTATTTTTATGTATAATCTAAGATTTCTTGCCATTCTTTCTGTCACATGGGAGTCTCTTCTGTCCATTAGTCCTTTTAGATCTTTTTTCAGTTACCCTCTTACTACTCAGACTTCATGTCTTCTATTCTTTTCATTTCTGGATCTTCACCAGACTGACTACAGCAAAACTGCTAATCAAATGTACCTTTCTCCTGCTCTTAGCAATTCCACATGTCCCTATGCACTTCACATCTCCCACTGTTGCATAAATGCTGCAAATTACTCTGCAGTCAAATTCTTCCCTCCCCCTTGAAGGTTCTTTGTCCTAAATTCTGAATTCCTCTCCTGCTGAGGGTCATGCTTCTTGCCTCATCTCTTCTAGCCAGCCTTGTCACCTTTCTCAAACTTGTGCTGCTGTTTCTATGGGCAGCCAATTTGATGGGAAGAAAGAATAACTGGTACTGAGGACAAGGCAGCAGGCTGATTTCCTTCTTAGCTGATGCTTTGGCAGAGATCTCCAGTGCCTCCGGAGCCACTAATATTGACAGCTTTTCTTGTATTCCTGTTCTAGTGAGCAAACAAGTAGAGACAGTTCTGTAGCTAACTTTAAACTGTAGCTTCACTTCTGGTTGGAGTAGAAGGCTGACAACAGTCCTTTTGGTTTTCCCACAAGAGGTTTGGAGGTCACCCATGAGGCAGCAGTTGCAGAGGCCTTAATCCCAAACTATGTCCAGAGCTGTAATCAGGAGCAGCATAGTAAGCCTGGGTCAAAACAGGGTTTGGAAAGGGATTGTCTGAAAATATTCCTCTTAAAAATGCAAATATTCATCACTTTTCTCCAACAATTCAGATGGATGTGTGTAAATAAAACGACTTGCCACAAATGGTTTAATTAAACCCTTTGTAGTGTGTGTGCCAATCTGTGCAGTGCAGCTAATTGCTTGAGTTGTTTTATAGCTCATAACTTTCCTAATCCTCGTGTGGAAAGCATTTATGCAAAATCACTTGCTAGCTTCTAATGGGAGTTGATAGGTGTCTTTTCTTTATTTTAAATGAAACTGAGAAGTAGATTAAAGACAAAAGTGACACTCTCATGTACAGGAAAGCAGGTATCTATAGCTTCTTTTGTGCACTGTGAGTATTAAGGTTATTTTGATGTAATGGGCATTTGAACAATGTGTGGAATGTGGACAAGAAGCCTGTTAAAAGGTTATTACCTTCAGAGAAACCACATCTGGCTCAGGAAGTGCCTGGGCATTGATGGAGGCTAAGAGAAGCGTGACACTTTCTTACTTTGTTGATGTGTTTTTCTAGTGGCATCCTCTTTTGGGCAGTGTTGCAGTGAGGTTAGTAGAAGAGTCCTGTCAGCCAGTATGATCCTTCTTGTGTTCTTAAAATGTCTTGGAGAAAGATAATGGAATGCTGATTCCATAATGAAAATACCAGACTCTTGTCAATAAATATTAAATTAGTTTTAGGCTTAGCTTAAAAAAAGATGCAGTTTCTTTCATGTCTTTCATGAATTTTAAAAAACAAGGGTTCTTCCTTATCATCTTCATCTCATTGTCTTATACCATAGATGGTGATAGATCATAGATGGGTGATAAGTGAGTTGAAGTTCAGCTACACAGTACTCTGGTGTAATTTATTCTCAGAATTAGAAAAAATGTCGTAACTATTGTCTTTTGATGCTGCATGAAAACAAAAAGCCTGCTTATTTATTAAGTAAAAAGCCAGGTTATCTCAGAGAAGAACAGATACTATTTAAATTACCTGAAGTTTATCAGTGTATTCTTTTGGAGTTTTGCCATTCTTCACCTTGGTTCTTTTGTGCAAGAATAATACATTTTTATTTCTCCAATAGTTCTAGTGTTTTTACTCAATTAGATATCTTAATAATTATTTTTTTCATATTTAGAAATAAGACTTCTTGTTCTCAGTACTTTAGCTATGTATTATCCACTAATTGCTACTTCATTTTTCTAGAATCTGATGACTGTTCTTATTTTCTTGCTTGTCAGGAGGGAAATATATAAATAGAAAGTCAATTTGTTGATGCAGTTGTCTCTAGTGCGTTAATAATTATCTAAGTTTCTAGGCAATAACATGTACTGAGACCAAGCCTTTAACAAAGGGAAATAAGCACTGAACTAGAAGCAACAAGGCAAAACTGAGCATTAAAATAAAATTAATTTAATGCTTTTATGGTGGATTTTGGAATATGGTGGAATTTCTGGCCCACACAGGTCGTTTGCCAAAGATGCAGATGTTTTTAAAACGAGTAGTTTTAGGCTTCAAGTGTCAGGAAAGGACTCTTCAAGTCTTGGTGTTGGCTTCCTGTCTTCAACTGCAGTCCTCACCACAGTTTGACAACTGAAGCATGTCCCCGTGCAGTAAGAAGCAGGACAGCCTTTTCAGAGAGGGTTGGCTATTGGGGGTTTTTTGTTACTACTTGTTAAGCTTCTTTCACATTCCTGAGTACTCTTAACCTTTCAGACTTTATCTTGCAAAACCACAGGAGAAAGTATATAGAGCCTTTCATCAAACAGGCTCAAAATGTGTTGTGCTTCATGTTGCCACCTGTTGTATCCTGTTCAGGTGGTAAAACGTGTGAAAGAATGAAGAAAGTCAATCTCTTTCCAGTTTACTGTTTAAAATAAGCCAGGATTGAAGTTCACCATTTGAATAATTGAAGTTGTGTGCAGACAACTTCGGGTACATCTGTGGAGGCAAAGACTTTTCTCTAGTACGTGTGTGCTGGGGGTGAGGGAATGTACCAAATCTTACCGATGGTGTGTGAGCACAGCTGACCTCTCCCAGTCTGAGCGTGTTTGTTTGCCAGTCCAGAGAACCAGAAAGCTGTTGACTCAGTCATAACCAGAATTGCAGGTGTGAAGTGTTGAAGCCTGATCTTTGAACGGCCAGCATATTAGTAAGAGTTGATATTCAGATTTAGTACATCCTTTCCAAAAAAAGTCATTCCCATTAAATCTTTCTGAAAAGACTTACAAAAAGTGCTAGAAGCACTTGTACGAGCTGTTACAGGTTTGGGCTGGAAAGTACTGTAAAATGGTGCTGCATCTGCCTGGTTGGCTACAATGGTATGGTTTGTTTCACAGCAGTTAGATTCTTGCTATCAAATTAAAAGCTCTGACAATTACTGCTGTGTCCTTGGGGGCTTTCAAGGGCAGGGACTGGTCGTTTAGTTTTGTTTGGAAAAATCTTCCTATCAGATGCTGATCAAAATGCTGTAATTAACTGCTCATGTGTTAGCATGTATGAAAACTGGATGGGAGTTCTGTGTGATAGCAGGAACATCACAAACAAGCTAAGACCTTAACTACCTCTAATGTAGCTGTAATTCACATGGACTGCATGGACTGCAGTTGTCAGGGCATTGGATGCATTGCAGTGGTGCAGATACATAAACTCAGTAAATACAGATCACTTACTGATCCAGTGTTGGACTAGCTGCTGCCACTTCAGTGGCCTGTATGGTGATCAGCTCTGTACTGATAAACACTGCCCTATCAACTGGTGAAGGAGAGTGAAGGTGGGCATGAATTGCCAGTACTGCTAAAGCTTTGGACAAACAATCTATCAACAGGACTTAAATATTGAGATATTTTTCCTTGTGGAAAAAATTATATCCTCCAGCGATGCTTTGCAGTTAAAGCTGTTAAAAAAATCCACAAGATAAATAGTATTCTCCATAAGCTGATGTAGTGGCAAATAACAAATTGTTAGATTTGTTGGGCTTTTGATTCTACTATCTTCCATAATTGAATTTTTAAAGGTTAGTAGTTTCGTTGGTCTTGCCTGTCTGGCTTTCTGTAGCCACACCACCTCCATGCAGGTTGTGCTTTCACAGCCACTCTCTAGGATAAATCAGTGTACTCTGAAACTTCAGGCTAACTTTAAAGGAGTGGTCTCTGTCTACTTACGCCAGTAAAAGAAAATAGATCCTGAAATAAATGGACTAATACAAACAGAAAAAAAGTGAATTTATAAGACTAAATAAATAATAGGTAGAGGTCTTACAGTCATTTCACATGCTAGCTTTTAAATTCTGCTTGCAGGTTTTATTGTTGCTGTTTATGAAGTATTTGGCATAAATAAAATTCTTCCAAAGATATGTGGCACACCAGTCCTATGTGTTATTTGTATAGAATAGACTTATCCAAATATGAGTAAGCTCCCAGTGCAGTTTGAGTTGGAGTCTCTTTGCATTGGCTATATTTTATGAATAGCTCTTCAAAGGGATTTTCTCAGTTCATCAGTCTTTGAAATTCGACATGGCTGTAGAACTTTTTTCAGTACAAGATTTACAGTGTTCAAGCTCCTGTTGCCCTGCTAGTATTGGTCTGTTTTAGAAGACAATTAGTAGTCTTTCCTACTCTGTCTGCTGGTGCAATTCACCCTTTTAGTTTGCAAATAGCTTCACCTCATTTGTCATCTAAGTGACGTTTAAATCTCGGAGCTTGGTCGCTGTTGCAGGAGTGAGTAGAGCTGTACATTTTAATCAGATGACCTACAGTACAGATGAGGAATAATTTCTGTTTCTGGAATCACTGAAAATATTTTGGTCTTGCCAATTAATGGAGGAGGCAGAAGGGGAGAGCAGCTCGGTGCCAGAAGGGTAGGTGCAGACTGACACACCTGGCTTCACTGAAATCTCACAGAGAAAAACCAGCAAGGAGCCTCATTCTCAGAAGCTGGTAACTTCAGTTATCACTGGAGTTTCTTGGCTCTCAGGAAAATGTCATAGCTACAAACCTTGAAGCTCTCTCATGGTGAGGACCGAGAATGTAAGTAGTTACAGAGAGCTGAGGGGTGTGATCCATAAATCTCCCAGCCTCACTGGGGCAGAGCTGGCTCTGAACCCTTGTCCTGGCATGGTGGGATGCCCTCAGAAGGGTGCCTTTGGCATGAGACAGCTCAGCAGCCCATTTGACTGTCTCCAGAGAAAATACTTCTGCTGCTGACTGGCTTGTGTTGAGTTCCTTTTGCTGCCAGAGAATTGTCTGCTGTCATTTGGATGGGAAGAAAGGATATGCAGTATTTTTCAGTTGAAGACACTAAAGAAAGTCCACTTAGGTTTTTATCTCACTGTAGTATAGGCATAGCTGAATCTTGTCTGACCTGGGTTTCTGTCAGCCTGATTTCTTTATTATCTGTCTGGTTAGATAGAAATTACGAGAGAGATGCTCTGATGGGTCACCTCATTTTGAGGAGTTTCACACAAGTTTGAGTCTACCAATAAATATTCATTATTAGCATTAGTACCGAATTAGCAGTACTTTGATTAAAGAAAAAAGCAACCAAGACCAGATTTGCCCTTCTTGCTCTTGCTGTGAGTTACAGTTCTTTGTAGCTTAAGAGTTGGCCTGTTGAGCAGAGCAGGTACCACAGGTGCCCATGTCACAGTGCAGTAGTGGCAGCATACCATATCCAGGGTATGCTTATCCCAGGGGTATGTCCTGTCAGACATTCATTTAACCTTCTGGATGGCCTTGAGAGGAAACTACTGTAAAGCAGCCATCATTCTGTAAGTTGGAACTAAATTAGTTTATCCATTTCTGTGGTATCATTGAAAATCCAAGCTAAAAAAGTGAAGCAAAACTGCAGTGTCAGTCATCTAATTTACAGGGAAAGAAAAGATGGCCAAAAATTTGTATTAAAACGTCTTTTAAAAATTGTTTTCTGCATAGGCTTCACCAAGTATATGTCACAGCCTCTGATTCCATTCTGACTATTCAGGTGTGCTGTACCTTTTTTGACTTTTAAATAACTGGCTTTTCTTATAAAGTCTGACTTCCAGCACTCAACATCACAAAGTTTGACAAGCTCGTACCTTAATTTGACTAAAAGTCAAAGTTGGAGCTAGTGTTTTTTTTTCCTTTTTATTTCTTTTCATCATAATAGAACTCTTGCTAAATTACGTGACTGCCTCAGCTGGGAACTTGCTATGTTAACAAACAGAATAATCTAGAAAACCCTGGTCTTAACTGTCAGCCCATGGGGAGGATTTGGTGGAGTGACTCCAGAGAGCTACCTTTGCTTTGGAAGACATAGGAAACATCTGTTAGGGCAGGACATCAAGTCACATAGAGGTGCTACAGAGCCAAATACCAGATTCGTAGCTGTCTGGAAATGCAAGAATACAGGTTCACCTTGTGGTTTCTTGCTGGTGATGCAAGTAGAGCATTCAAGTTCATGGGAACTGGGCTAAGGAGGCTTATTTATTGCCTGTGTTTGTAAAATAATTTGGTCTCTGATAGGGCAACTGATACATCAAATGCTTTTATTATATTTTGTGGATGGAGACTTTCGTCCGTGATATGCCCTCTGCCCAGAGTCTTTGGACTGTCTTGTTTTTGCCAGGGTTCTGTAGAAAGCCATCCTTTGGTCATACAAAACTCATCTGCTAAATTGATGCAGCCGCCTTCTCCCCATCAAGGCACACAATGCAGCATTCCTTTTATATTTAGAATCAGAATCCAGAACACGTTCTCTAGCTGACTGTGTTACGTAGGATGTGAAGAAAATAAGTGAAAAGTGAAGCTGTCTTGACTTTGAAATAAACTGAAATATAATTGAATTGTTGGTTCAGCATGCTGTAAAAGTATGTATGTTCAAAACACTGTGTCCTTTGTTTCCCTTTTAGTCTCTGTTGGAAAAGTTCTTGATCCCAAATGCTTCGCAAGCAGAAAGTAAAGTTTTCTATTTGAAAATGAAAGGAGACTACTACCGTTACTTGGCTGAGGTTGCTGCTGGAGATGACAAGAAAGGTATTGTATGTGAGCTTGTGGGTGAATATTGTCCAATTAGATTGCTTTTGGTGGGGCAATGACACAACTCTAATTTTAGAGTAATTCTGATTTGGATGTAAATTTCTTTAGTAATAGGCTTCCTGTTTTCTCAAGGAAAATCATGGAATGTTGGCTTTTAGATGAGTTACAAAAATTTCCACGTACGTGCCGATGGAAGCACAAAACAGGCGCTGAGTCATGAAATCTTGAAAAATAGTCTCCAACTTCTGCATGCGTGTACCTGGTTTATCACTGAAGTACACATTTATGCATTTCTTGTCTGTCTGAATGTTAGGGGTTTTACCTCCTTGTAGTCTTCTAGCTTTCTGAAGACTTACTCTTGCCGTTTTTCCTGCATTTCTACAGAATATGAGAAGTCTGCATAGGTTCAGTGAGCAAAGAGACTAGAAACAGCCTGGAGGTTGTTTCTCCTGGAGGAGAAAAGGTTTAATAAAATTAATCTTACTGTTAGGAACATTTCTTCTGTAACCATGGTAGTTCAATGTCCAAATGTCTTTTATCTCCTCAAGTTTCTTACATTTTCATGTAAGCAGCTTGTCACAATTGCAGGTAAGTTGCCTTCACTTAAATTTAGTTAGAAAAGTTAACATGAGGTACTCAACATTTTGGGTTCGTTAGCTGCTGTAGTTGGAGACACCGTAACAGCATTGCTGCCTCCATGCAGAGTCACCTTCAGTTCAGAGCAGTACATTAGCTGAGATCCAGCTCGCTGCAAACAGTGCCAGGCTGTTTCCTGGAGCCACTTCAGGGCTGCTGGCAGCGTGCCCTGGGGAGCAGCACACTTCAGCACAGAGCCAGCCTGCTATGTCACACTCACTGCAGGAATTGGGGATCCGTGGGAGCGTGGGGACGCTGTGAGCCCACGGAGGTGGCACCCTCGGGGGCATGGGCACCAAGCTGTGCAGCCGGCGCTCTGCCCCGCTCTGCCCTCGGCAGTGCCCACTCTGCCCCGCTCTGCCCTCGGCAGTGCCCACTCTGCCCCGCTCTGCCCTCGGCAGTGCCCCCTCGGCTGCTCTCTGCCCTCGGCAGTGCCCACTCTGCCCCGCTCTGCCCTCGGCAGTGCCCCCTCGGCTGCTCTCTGCCCTCGGCTGCGCTCTGCCCCACTCTGCCCTCGGTAGTGCCCACTCGGCTGCACTCTGCCCTTGGCTGCGCCCGCTCAGCCCCTCGCAGAGCTCCCGAGCACCTGCAGTCCCTGTGCCTTGTGCTGCTCTCAAGCTAATAAACCCCCCCAGTATGGCACAGAACGATGATGGTGGGACTTCAGAGACCAGCTTGAGTTTGGCATAGACGTGAAACCGATGTGGAATAATTTCGAGGGGATAGATGCCTCTGCTTTAGTGGCATATGTGTTATATCCACGTTAACACAGTGAAGCCCAGTTTCCCCAGCATGCTGGATAATAGAGAGTTACACAAAGATCCTAAGACTTAGTACATAAGGCTGATTTCTGATGTTTACTGCATGCAAACTGACCCAGTCTTGGTAACTGTAGAACTGTATGTGTTAGCAGTACTTTAGATAGGTTATAGAGAGTTACCATGTTTTCCTTTGGAAATTTTAGTGGTCTCTGTTCACATGCATAGGAGGTAAAATATTTCGAATCCAAAAGTTTCTGTTGAGGATTAAGTTACAGGCTCTAAAATTAGACTGTGAAAATCTTTGTTTAAAGTGCTTTTAAAGTTTATTTTTATTTAACCCAGTCTCCTGGCAGAGCAGTTTTTGGTGGGTTTCCATTTTTTCAATTTATCCCCCACCTCCAGGGTTTCATGTCACAGGCTTTTCCTCTATGTTGTCTGTGACCTTGAAGAAGAGCAGTTGATAATTATTGTTTAGGAAAGAATCGCTGTTGAGTTGGACACTATTCTTCCAGCCTTCTGCAGTAAATACAGCAACGATACAAAGCTCCCAACTCTAGGAATTGGTTTTTTATCTTCATAAACCACATTGTTTATTTTATCAAATGGGGCTTCCTTATGGCAGTCTAGCAGACAGGAATGTCAAGCAGGTACCTTACTCTTATTTTATCCTTGAACTTTGGAGCTGCACTTTCTAAAGAATTCAAGGTTAAAAATTTTTATGCTGTGTGACTGATTTAAAAATTAACAGAATACATCAAATTATGCATTAAGTACTCTGAATCATTGCTCAAAAGGTAACCATTTTCTCATATAAGGAGAAAAAATACGTTTTTTGTTTTGAAATTATGTTTAAGAAAAATTACTAAAAAATAAAACTCTTAGCTTCATTCCCAGAAGTTACTTATTTTTCATTCTGCTTGTTTTGACTTTCATAAACAGCACCATTTTCTAAGGTTTTATCATGATGAGAAGAGTTAAACATTTCTCACAATTTCTAAATTTAGCTTGCAGTTAACTTAGTTCTTCTCAACTGTAAGGTACTAACTTCTGGTCATTTTCAAGGTATTAGGGCAGCTGTCTGATCTGAAGCATTCCATTATTAGTGATGAGTGTAGAGAGGACAGTGCAGATGAACTGTGCACTGAGTGTCCTCACTCTTCCGTGTGGAAGAGAACAACATGATGCTTTAATTCTTGTGAGTATCTAAAGGTGAACAGTGATTGCATTGACAATACTGAGTATTGATATTCAGTTGTTTCCAGACTTGGAGTCTGAAAACACCTTACTTAAATATTGCTGTATTCTCAAGTCCTTAGCCTTAAAATTCCTTTCTTTGTTTTGAATACATGTGACTGCACTCTTGCAGACATCATGCTGGATGCCTTTCTGGTTTGATCCAGAAATGGTAGGACTGAAGTCCTTTTGCATCTGAATTGAATGACTTTCTGCCCACCTTTTTCTCAGATGCTGGTGGGGAGCTGAGGAACAAGGGCCCTTTTGTGCTCAGCATCCAGCACCTCCCCGGCCCCTGCAGCTCGTGGGTTGTGTTGGGCCCTGATCTCTGACTTGTGCAGGCAGAACTGCTCTAAGTTCAGGTGCCTCCACTGAGGCAGGAAACTGCTGAGCTCTTCAATCTTCATATACACTTTGTAGTTGCTGCTTTTTGCCAAGTGTTTGTAACTTGTACGACTGAAACAATTAAGGGTGACAAGAGATTAATCTCTGAAAGTAAGGAGCCAAATTACTAATTTTTCTCCCTTCAAAGTTTATAGGTTCTAGAACTTTTAAGTTAGGTAAAAATGCTTTTCATATCTGCATTGGAAATAGAACTATGTTGGAAGCTTTTAAAAATATATATTTAATTTGATTTGAAGTATGCCACACCATCTTTCCCAAGCAGTTTGAATGGAGACTCAATAGATGACTTTTACTGGAAGGGTTCAGCATGACAGGCAAAGGTCATCAGTGTTCCCTGTGACTAAAATATGGATCACTAATGCATTGCAGTGTTTAAAGATATTGAAATTGTGGTACTGTGTAAAGTAGATGGTGGGTTTTATCTTCAGTGCTACAAAACTGCTGCAAACATTTGTAAATAAAAGCAGCCACAGGAAGAGAAGAGACAGTCAGGAAAAGACTCAAACCTGCAATTTGGTCGGTAAACAACTTCCCTCTTTTTTAATAAACTGAAAATGTAATTAAATAAAATCTTCATTAAATAGTAACTTGTTGGGTAAAGTGCTCATTCATTCCCAGGCGTTCACTCCTGACATGGTTTCTTCATGCAAGTGTGAACCCAGTCCTGATTGTATGTCTGAATACAGTGTGTGAATTACTTACTTGTTGTGGGTTTTGTTTGTGTTTGTTTTTTCCCCAAAGGGATAGTGGAGCAATCACAACAGGCATATCAAGAAGCTTTTGAAATCAGTAAAAAGGAGATGCAACCAACACATCCCATCAGATTAGGTCTGGCTCTGAACTTCTCCGTGTTTTATTATGAGATTCTCAATTCCCCGGAGAAAGCCTGTTCCCTTGCAAAAACGGTAAGTCAAAGAGGGGGAAATTCCATTTAAATTATTTGCATAACCTTTTGTCACATGGCTAATGGAGTTGTTTGTTTTTATAACATTAGGCTTTTGATGAAGCAATTGCTGAACTTGATACATTAAGTGAAGAGTCATACAAAGACAGCACGCTAATAATGCAGTTACTGAGAGACAACTTGACAGTGAGTATCATCAAAGCTTGCATACAGATAACAGGATTGGTCTTCCTGGCACTCTGATTTGTCCTTTTTGTTCCTGGCCATGGAGCTGTGTCTGTCACTTAGAAACAGGTCTATAGTTCATCATTCTTCTGAGCTAAATCTTTCTCCTGCCTAGTTTTTTGATTTTTCTCTTTTTTTCCTTTTNTTTTTTTCTTTTTTTTTTTTTTTTTTTTTTTTGATCTGCATGCTAATTAACATTTTCTGACAGATGAGAAATTAACCACATTTTTCAGGTTATTTTATTCAAGGAATCTAGCATGTTAAAATTATGCAGTCTGGACTGTGACTAGCAAACCTACTACACAATGTTAAACAGCATTTGAGAATACAGTTGCATTCCCCACTTTAAACCTTATGTCACATTTCATGTAGCTTATTCTGTGTGAATCCATCTGCAAGGAAGAGATTTTGCATGAAAACTGGAAACAAAGATAGCAAGTCCATTTAAGGACCTGTTGTTTGGAAGTTTTTTGTTTGGTTTTAATTTTGGTAAAACTGAAGTGGAAATCAGTGCTAGCCAGGCTATTTCCATGGCAGTTGTAAAACAGCTGTCTTAATTCCTTTTTTTTTCCCCTGGTCTCACAGCTGTCTTTGAAGTAAGTTGTCAGAATAATCAAAACCTTCATCTTGTGTGCGGGATTTTTTTAACCTACTTTGAACTTTAAAACTGGCAAAGATAAACATCTAAAGCAAATGAAATTAAATGTAAGCAAACGTGCAATAGTGTAATTAATGGCTTAGTTCACTCCTTGGTCTGTGGGGAGAAGAGCTGCAAGCAAGAAATGAAAAAAAGAAGCACCTCTTGTTGCCACATGTAGCCCCTTGTTAACACTTTGTGCATCTGATATCAGAGACCTTTGCAAAATAAATGCATTGCTTTAAAAGTAACTGCAAGGAGAATTGTACAGATGCATAAAATTAGAGTTGCCATACTTACTGTTTTGTGTCTAACATTTAATTTCTCTCTTTTGGAACCTTTTCCACTGGAATGGCAACTTAACAGTGCTGCAAAAACTACTTGTAATTTTTCCATTTGTTGCTTACAAAGCAAATTGAAGTGATTTCTCAACCTCTGTATTGGAGACAGATACAGGGTTGGCATCACTCTCAATGTCTGTGTGTACTGTCCCCTTGAATGGGATTGCTCAAGAGCTGCCCTCTCAATGAGTGGTTTTGAAACAGAGAATAGAAGCTGACTTCAGTTGCTGGCTTCCCAGTAGAAATAATGTAAAGCTTGTCATAGCAGTTGGAAAGCAAATTGTTTTGCACAAGGAAAAGTTGGCCTGAGCTACCATAGGGTGTGAATTAGGGTAGTAAGCCTGATAGTTGATAAGAGCTTTCCATTATAAGGGAGAAGCTGTAAACAGATGCAAGATTCCATATTCTTGAATGAATGATGTGTCTTGCCATAAATGCTTAGTGTGATCTGTATGAGTGCATTGATTCCATGTTTATCCACAACATCTTGAGGTAGAAAATAACACTTGATATGTGTGTGACTGACAAAAGACTACAGTGCATTTCATAAATGTAAAAGAGGTCTGTTTTGCTAGTTATGCAAGTTGTGCAGGCTGGTGCACAACTGAGGTAGGTGGGCTTTTGACAGTGATTCAGTGTTGATCAGTTCTGTGCAGCAGGAGCACTTTCCTCAGTTGTTGGTTCTGTTTTCCCTTGAGTCTTGTATTGCTGAAGAAGTCTGTGTTCATTCTCAGTGGGGACTGGAGGCAGAGAAGTGTTCAGAGGGCTGTCTAACATACCATCAACATCTGTTTTACTGGAACTGCAAGATTGTTTCTTTGCTCTGTTATGAAATAGTTTTGTTTTCTTTTATTAAATAAAAGGCATCCCTTCTTCTTAAGCAGTTCCCCCCCTCCTCCCAGCAGATTTGTTAAACTGATCTCAGGGTCTCAATTGGTAAAATTGGTAATGCCCCTTTCATAGCACTCAGGCCTTTTATCTTAATGAATGTGTATGTTTTGATTGGACATGAGGAAAATTTTCATCACTAAAAGGGTTGTCAAGCGTTGGAACAGGCAGCCCAGGAAAGTGATTGAGTCACCACCCCTGGAGGTATTTAATTTGTGTAGATGTGGTATTTGGGGACGTGGTGGACTTGGCAGTGTTCATGGTTGGACTTGATGATCTTGGAGGTCTTTTCCATCCTAAATGACTCTGTGACTGTATTCTGGGGGTGATGATTTAGGATAGAAACCTCTGATAGGATTCTGATAAAACTGTTCTTGCTAACTCTTCTTTACAAGAATAGCACTGAAATTGAGACTAATGTAGTAATATAATAATGTAGTAAAGATTGCAGTGCAGGTTTAGAAACAGGCTAGTGGTGTGCTATTGTCTCTAGTGAAATAACTTGTTGCTTAATGCCTTCAGCAAGGAAGATGAAGTGCAGATACTGTGCATTATGTTCAGAGCAAGAACAAGGCTACTGGTCTTGTGCAGGTTTCACTATTGCCTTGTGCTCCTGAAAGAGTGAAATGTTTCTGGTGATGGATTTTAAAAACAAAGGCATTCTGTGAGACTTCAGTGGTATAGCACTGTAGGTGGAGAGAATTAGTTGGTTTTATGTTTTACCACCTTACACTGCAGAACGTGAATTATTAGTTTAATGCTTCTCTAACTCCATGAAGTGAGAGATGACAAACCATACTGGACTGGTGATAGTTTGGAAGCAGCCTGCATGGAGATAATTGGTTCACAGAATAATTTCTTGGCCCTGCCTGTTGCTCTGGAACTGATGCTTAGTTTCCTTTCCTGGTACCTGATCTTGATATGTGACTCCTTAGTATGATTTTATGGAGCTGAAAATAACATTTTGTGCATAGTGCATGCTTAGCCTGATTTTCTTCCCTCCTGGCCCTGCCTGCCAAGTTGGCAGCTCCGTGTTCTGAAAGTTGCTAAAGGGGAGCATAGCTAACTGAACAGAGACAAGGGATAGAGATTTTGGTGAAATATTTTGGGGTTAAAAAACAGAAAAAGCCTTCAAATACCTGTTTTGAAGAAAAGGTATCGTTTGCTGTGTACTGGATGTGGAGAGACATCTTTACTGAAGCTCTTCCTTCAGAAAGGCATGTAAAGCTCAATTGAGGAGAAACAAATTGATGTTAGTTCCTGATTGTCAGTTACCTGTTCTGTAGATCTGATTCTTGCTTGCCTTGTTAGTTGTATATTACTGAGCCTTGTTGGTAAGAGAGTTGGGTGTTGACTGTTCATAAACTTATTAAATGCAGTGTAGGGTTGGGTCACCTGAAACTGAATTTCCATTTTGTCATAACCAATAGATTCATGTTATTGTGTGCTTTTTCTTTCTCCACAGTGCTTTTAAGAGTAGGACTTCTTAAAAGTTATTATTAAGACATAGGCCTTCTTTCTAAACATTACTTACTAATTATTAGTAATAAATGTGTAATAATGTCCCTGTTACTCTGTTTTCTTTGCTAAACAGTTGTGGACATCGGATACCCAAGGAGATGAAGCTGAAGCAGGAGAAGGAGGGGAGAATTAACCAGCCTTCCAACGTCCATCTGCCTCATTCTGAAATTTAAACAGTAGACCATTTGTCATCCATGCTGTCCCACAAATAGTTTTTGTTTACGATTTGACAGGTTTATGTTACTTCTATTTGGATTTCTATATTTCCCATGTGGTTTTGTTTAATATTAGGGGAATAGAGCCAGTTAACATTTGGGGAATTTATCTGTTTTCATCTGAGGTGGCCAATATAGGGTTGTGAAATTTTTATACAAGTTTTACATGTTTGGCATAGTACTTTTGGTACATTGTGGCTTCCCACAAGGCCAGTGTTAAAACAGCTTTCTATGTCAGGCAAAGATGACTGCTTGCATATTGGTCTGTCACGATGGAAAAAAGGGATAATCAATGTTGCAGCCACAGGTGTAGTTAGTATGAATGTCCAAGCTGGAGCACACATGGCTGTGAATAAACTGATGTCCCATAGATATTGCATGTCAGGTGAACATGTGACATCTGTGGAATATTCCAATCAAGTGTACATCTTTGATTGCAGCTGAAGTGTTCCTTAAGACAGTTTGATAACCCAGTCAGCTTTCTCTAGAGAAGGACAGAGAAAAACGGTTCACATTCCATTATTTGTAAAGTTACCTGCTGTTGCTTTCATTATTTTTGCTACACATTTTATTTGTATTTAAATGGTTTAAGCAACCTAAGAACAAATGTACAAGTAAAGATGCAGTAAAAAATGAATTGCTTGATATTCATAATGACACTGTATATCGAGCACAGCAGTAAAACAAAAACCCATGTATTTAACTTTTTTAGGTTTTTTGCTTTTGTGATTTTTTTTTTTGATACTTGCCTAACATGCATGTGCTGTAAAAATAGTTAACAGGGAAATAACTTGAGATGATGGCTAGCTTTGTTTAATGTCTTATGAAATTTTCATGAACAATCCAAGCATAACTGTTCAGAACATGTGTATTAAGTTGATGTAAGTGGAATAAAAGTTTTATGAATGGACTTTTCAACTACCTTTGGTGCAGATTTCATGTCATCTGTCTTCCCACACCTTTCAGAGTAATGGCCATATTATACAGAAATTCAATATGAAAGCATGTTTCTATTAAGGAAAAGTTTAATACACATTTAGGCATTTAGTTCATTTCAGGGAAGTTGAGACTGAGTACATCATACCTGATTTTAAGATTGCTCTAATTAATTAGTTAACTTTTCGGTGCCTAAGCTTTCTGACTGTTCCTGATAGGAACTCTGGAGATACCTTAAAAATATAGATGGTCCCCAGACTTAGAGCAGGAGGCATAAAAACCTCTTTAAGAGCTGACCTTTTGGAATACTTCTGTTTATATGGAAACCCCTGGCTTGCTCCTGTTCGGTGTGTAAAGGAGAACAGAGCAGCAGCCTCCATGTTGTCCAGAGGATTCAGACAGTACAGCTCAGTCTGTGGAAAAGCCCAGAGCCATGAAGCCATGGTGCTCTTCCATTCCCCTTCCCCCAGGAGGTGTGCACCCACGGTATGCAGAGTAACTATGGCAGTTGTGGATATTTGGTGTGAAGCTGAAATAGTTACAGGGAGATTGAGACTGATTTTCAAACAGTGTCACAGCCCTGTCACGTACTTACCTTGGAAAGTAATTTAATTGTATTACAATATTAATGTCAACGTGAGGGAAGCTTGAGTGGCTTTTTCTTGATTGAGCTGCACCTGTAAGTACAGTGTAAGTACTTTCTAGTTTTAGATGTTGTTTATTGGGGTGAAAAGTTGCCAGGTTAATCTTGATACATGGAGGAATGAGTTGAACCACCTCACTGAACATGAACTCAGTGGCCTTACCTGTTTGCACATGGAATTGACTTAAGCAAGTTACAGCTCTTACTTTGACAAATTAGGGTTTGTGGTTTTTTTTTCTTGTATTAAAAAAAAAGTTTACATCATTGCATTTGGATCAGGATGTTCCATTTCCAGAAGCATCTGGGCCCTTTATCCTGGTATTTAACGGTTGAGATTGGTAGAAAAGGTGGTTAGGATAATCTTACACCTTTTATAAAAGCAGTCAGGGACATAGCTACCATTCCTAGAATTGAAGGTGATAATCTATTACAGTACATAATAAAAATTGGAATCTGATCAAGAACAGGGAGAAGGGAAGAGAGTGGAGGGCAGAGGTTAATGAGGCTTTCTAAGGAGAGCTTGGTACCTCTCTCAGTCACCAGAGAAAAAGTAACAATGACTTCTTTAATACATGAAAGCACTTGTCAAGAGGAAAAAGCAGTAATCAAATACATTTACAAAACAAAGGGCTACATTCCAGTCTGGAATCGAGGCAAGTTGACAGACCATGACTAAAAAAATTCCAGTGGGGGTATTACCACTTTTAAAAAGGGACCACAGCTCTAGCAAATGTGAGTTCTGCCTCTTAGAGAGGCTTTAATGAAGACGTTGGCTGCTTCCCTTACTGAAAGGATGTGGCTTTCAGCTTGCATGGTAAATACTTAAACTAGATGAAACAAGGTCCCTTGAAAAATGCCTTTTTTTTTTCTTAACCTTTATCCAACTCTTTAAGAAAGTTTTGAGTAATAGGGCTCTCTGAAGCTATTCCATGTACCTGGAGAAACCAAGGTATTCCTGAAAATTAAGAAGCATATATAGTGAAGAGAGTGGAATACAGCAGAAGAAATATTTTACTCCTGTGCCTTTAAACACAAAACATGAAGGTATCTTTGCGTGGGTCACTGGATGGTGTGGTGGGTTTTGTGTAAGAAAGCCCACTCTGATCTCTGCAGTTAGGCTGATCTTTTAAATACCACTGAAGGTTCACCTGGAATCTTCATTTCCCCCACTCTTCCACTCAAGTGATCTACAATAGGTGATGATGACAAAATGTCCTGTAGTGAGTGATCAGCCTTCTCTTACTACAGATGTTTTCACCTGTTTTGCATCTTCGTTCTGGCGCTGAAGCCCCTGGAGAGTGGCAGTGCTGCCTCCTCCTTCCCTGAGCAGAAAATGCTGATGGCAACCTCAGGTGCTCTGAGTGCTGGGTGCAGGACTGACTCCCACCCTGCACACCTTCCCCTGGGCTCTGCACGGGGCTGCATCCATGGATGGGCAGCACAGCTTGAACAGGTGAAAACCAGGAGTGACTGGGGGTGTCTGTGTGGAGCCCCACTGCTGCACCTCGGGCAGCCTCGCCTCCCCAGCAGCCTTGTGCCCCTCTGAAGGGGAAGCCTCCCAAAATGGTGGCCTGGCCATGCAGAAGCTTTAAAGGTGCAGTCCAAGGCCCTGACAGCCTGGGTAGTGCCTGTTGCACTCCTGGGAAGGCAGCTCACTTGGCTCTGCTGAGGCAGCTATGGTGGGGTGTGATTTCTTACTGCCACTAACTTACAGCTCAGCAAGGTCCTGGCAGGCTGGTGTTCCCAGATTCTGGACAGAAGACACAAGGATAGAAGGACAGACAGCCCTTTGGATAAGAAAATCTATTCAAAGTCAAGATGTAGCCACTTTTCCCAGCTCTCTTGGGATTTTTTTTTTTTTTAATGGAAAGTAGCTTTTCCTTATTCCAAGGTACAGTTAAAATTTGTTGGAAGATAGGGAACTCCAGCCTTTCTGAAAATGGTTACTCAAAATACCCTTTAAACAGGGGAATTTGTTCACTACTGGTGTGGTGTTAAGGTGCCTCACAACTCACATGAGGAGAACTGCTCTAAACAATCACTGGTACCTTTGAGCTGTTTTCAGAGACCTTGCATTAATCCTATCGGTTTAACTGAAAATTACTTTTGCCTACCTCACCCTTTGAAAAACTGGCATTGCCTGTTAGCTGTAGTAGTAGGAGCTGCTAGTTGTGATGAGTGAGACCTAAGAAAGCTTTTCCGCTCTTGGGGTTACGAATTCTACAGTAAAGGTTGCTTTATATGTTTATTCTTCTGTAACAAAACCATTTGTCCTAAGGATTGTTCTCCTTTTTTGTCTATCCTCTTGTAGCTGGGTTTGAAATAACAAAAAATATTTTTAAACCTAAGTGTCATAACATCTACTTGATCTTTGAAAAATTCAGAAATATTCATGATAAGGGACAACTTCAGTATGAATTCAGATAATTAAGCTCAATTCAATGTTCTTTACATTGGGCTCTGCTGTCTCCAAACTGTGCTTTTGAGAGATGAGTGACAGAAAAGTGCTCTGAAGACTTTCTGTCCTGTGTAATTCAGTTTCCAGCTGAAAGCAGAAAAGCTGAGGCAGCTCTCCTGGTTTAGTCTCAGAGTTGGTGTGATTTTCCTGGAGTCAGCACTTCACATTATCACCAGTTCTTTGAGTTGAGAGTCAAATTACCTTCTCTCTTCAGCGAGGCTGAGGTGTGGCTTCAATAGATGGAAAGCACTTCCATCTTTACCCGTGTGCTTGAAACAAAGAGAAGGAGCTGTTCCAGAGGTGCAGATTTGCTTTCCAGATGAGCAGGGACACGAGGGCCTGAGCCATCCTCTCAGCACTGGCTGGTGTGGGAGGACTTCTGGGTCCTGGGTGAGGCTGTAACTGGGCATCCCTTATCTCCACCATTTAGATGAGAGATGCACCTGCTGGTTTTCCAGTGGGCTGACACTTATCAGCAGTGAAATACAGGGGAGAGCCAAGCCAGTCATGCCACATCCAAACTGCCTTTTCAGAACCAGGGAGAAAATGACAGCTTCACATTCTGGTCCCAGGTAAAATACAGCAGCAATTGTGGCTTGGAAGTAGGAGTTCCTAAGGGCTTTGGAGGTTCACTCTTTAAGCCATGCAGTTTTGCTTGGCCTCTCAGGAATCCACATTTCTGGACCACTCAAGGTTCCTGAAGCAATCAGGGCAGTTTTAGATATCTTTGGAGAACTTTCTGGTAGAGCTGCTCTGCAGAATTTTTTTTTTTTTTTGCAGAATTTTTTTTTTTCCCAGTAACTTTTTAAGGTCACTGTTTTGCCCTCTTGGCAAAGCCTCCAGATACTGCCAGACTGAAGTGACTGAAAGTAGCCTTGAGAAAAGCTGAAATGCAGGGTCCCCCTAACTCAGCTCCTTGATGCAGATTTGGAGTGCTGGCATTCATTGCAGACCCATTATTTCATGTGACTCCTGACTGGGAGGAAGAGGGCAAAATGAAACGATTTCAAGGACAGAACTTCAAATATGTCATGCCCTGGATTACATGTCTGGGGCTTGTCTTGGAAAGGGAAAATAGTTGAAGGAAATAAGTATTTTCAACCATAGACTCCTTTCCTTTTGTTTTGTTCTTTCTTAGGCTGAGTGTGTTTTATGGTGGTTTCTTTCTTACTACAGATGTGCTTCTCTGAAGCAACTTAGCAAATTATTTTTGTTGACCAGAATTTTCTTGCCTGGCAGGAAATATTGGTTTGAGTGAGAGAAATTAGTCCTTTACTGTTTGTTTGCTTTGTGTTCTGTCTTCTTGCTTTTAATCCTGGTCCCTTGTATAAACTGTAGTGTAGTGCTTTGAAGTTGGAGCAGGAATGTTTCATCCTGTTTCATCAGGAATCAACATATTTTGGTGAGTAAAGTGGTATCTGTGCATTGGAAGCATGCACTGGCAGTGCCATTAGCTGTAAATGAGGGTGCCAGCCACATGAAATGTAAATATCACCCACCTGAGCTGCCATCCCAGCAGACCCCCAGTGACCTGTAGGACAGACACAACAGCTTGTCAGTGTGTAAATTCACAAAGCCATGTCCCTGCTGCTGAATTTTTTAGGTTCCTTAAAGAGGAAAGAGTTGCTTGAGTATAAATCTTTATCAAGGTAGAATATCCTTATTCTTAGATTAATGTCAAATTTCATTGCATCAGGTTTCTTCTTTACATCTAAATATGATAATTTTATTTCTTTGCATTTCAAAAGTAATACTTGGGAATGTTTTCCTCTGTTTTAATGCTTTCTGCTGCTGTGTAGCCACACAGGGAGGTGAGAGGAAGACTGATTTCCAACACTGTGCCATGGAGCCAAGTGCTTGCCCATTGCACTGAGAGTTTTTTAAGAGGCTCATTGCAGTTTAACCTTCTGGGACAGGGTATTTAAAGCTGTTTTGCTGCTAATGCTAAGCCATTTAGCATCAGCATGTCTAATTCCACTCCTACTGCCAAAAGAAACTGGAGAGCCCTTCTGGGTCAGTGAGGTTGTCTCTGGGTTGCCAGCAAGTGGCATTTTGTGAATGAGAATTTTTCTGATCCAAGGATGTTCCTGGGGTGACCAAAGGGGATACCAGTAAGCTTTGTAAAGAAAATACTCAACTTCAGCAAAGCATCTTTTTGTGTTTTGAGACCTGGCAGTTTTTGTTTATGTGGCTTCACAGTTCCATTCCAGGTAGAGGAAGGTGAACTCCTCAGTTCTCACAGCTGAGCTTCCACCCAGGATCAGTGATGGAAGACACTGCAGTGGAGTGGAGCCATGGACCTCCTCGTGCTCCTCATGCTGTGTGCTGAGGAGCAGTGACCAGGGAGGGCTGACAGGCTCCTGCACTGGAGCAGGACCTTACTGAGGCAAGGTGCCTGCCCTGTGATGAGGAAACAAGTGTAGGTCTGTGACCCAAGGCAGCAAACATCAGCAGTGAGCAATTTCCTCCTCCAAGATGAAGCAGATTGATGGTCACTCTGCAATTCCAGCACAGCTTGACATGGTCAAGGCATAAGGTTTCTGGCCAGCAGGTTTTACTTCCTGCTGCCCATCAGTGGTATTAAAGAAGTCTAACATTTGCTTAGCAAGTTCTGTAGACTGTCCACCTTTTCCCAGTCTGTTTTTGTCAGGCTTGAAATTCATTGTGTGATAAAGCCCCAACAAAACAGCAGGTTGCACAGCTGGGCTACAGAAACAGTTTATGCCTAAGTGTTAGGGAAGGTAAGTCTGTGGCATTAAGTATTGTGGAAGATAAATGGTTATTTTCCAAAGAGTGCAAACAGGCACTTTGTTGAGGTGAGCAAAGAAAATGCTGATGGCTAGACTAAAACAAAAGGAAGTAAGAAGACGTGCTGAGAGAGATAGGGAAGTGAGGCAGCAAAAATTCAACCTCAAAGCACACAGGAGATTACACAACCTGACTTCCAAGCCAACCCTCTGAGCTGGGACCATTTGAGTGGCACCTGCAGTGGGACCTTCCATGTTGTAGGACTGGGAGATGTTTCACAAGCTGGCCACACATGGACTTGACACATGAGAATTTTTAGACAGAATGTGACCTAGAAAAATGGTCTGGACTTAATGCAAAATGGGATCATGTTCATTAAATGTGACCTTCAAAAGCACAGTTAGATTTGTATCTTTTTCCCCCACCTTTTTCTAAATTAAGATTTATATGTTAAGCATTTATCAGGCCTCTGTTACTGACAAAACTGATGAGATGTTGATGAAAATCTGGTTTTGGTTGTACTGCTATCCACAGTAGAAATTTAGGTCACAATGAAGGTCCTAGGGGAACCAGTAAAATGATGTCATCACTGGAGTGAAGATATCAAATGCTGCACAGATAAGAGCTTTGAAGGGAGTGCCTAATTAATTTGGAGTTTTCTTAGCTAAAAAATCTGCCAGTGCCTGGTGAGTGCTGGAGCACATCATCACAGGCTCAACAGTTTCTCCTTTTCATTACTGCAGGAGCTCAGAATGATTGTCCTGAGGGGTTGGTCAGCCAGGGGAGTTTCTGCTTCAGTGACTGTTGCAATGATACAACATGCACAAGGAACAATTCTTCCCTGCTCTGGAATCTGCTCTATACACAAGGCCCAGGGTTTTGAATAGGCTTGCAAAGTAAAATGAAAACCAGACTTGACATTCCCAGTTGCAGCCTGCTCAAACCAGGGACAATCTCCAGCCATCATGTGGGAGCTGCCTGCCTGGTGCCCACCCAGCTGCCCTCCCTGGCTCCTGCTGCCAAGAGCGACTGCCAGGGTAGACAAACTGCCTAAGGAAGCCCTGGGGCTGCCCAGCAGTGTTCAGCAGATTGGGAGAGAGGTGTGGGGTTAGGAAAGCAGCAGGTGATGGTTTTTCAAGACGGGGAAGGAAATAGCTCTAATGGTTGGGGTGCAGTGGGCAGTCTTTAATAGCAGGGGAAAAAATCTCCAGTGAAGTCCCTTGTTAAATATTTTTGTAGTACCTCATGTTCCAAACCCATGGAAATGTAAAGGATGGATCCAGGATGGTTTCTAGTCAAACTGCACTTAATTAGGGACCCCCTGGAAGTCAGATGAAAGGCTAAAATGGATTCCTAGATGGCCACTTAATGATGACAGAAAATGTATGTGTGGAGGGGGAGGTTGGCTTCCAATGATCACAGGGATGGAGTTTGTGATGAGTTTGCAGCCTCCCGAGACTGTGCCTCAAACCTCTAAAGAGCCACTGATTCATGAGTCACCTTCTCCTTTATCCTACTAATACCTGGGGACTGATGGCAAAGGGAAGAGAAAAAGAAGTTGCTGGGCTGGTTTCAGCCAAGTAGTTGACTTTAAAAGAAACTTTATGCTAAAAATTTTAGACTAAAAAAGATCTGGATTTTCAATCTCCGAATGATAAGATTTTCCTTTTTTTCTCTGTTCTTTATCAAATGGATGAAACGAGGTGGCCAATTACTGAATTGCCTGTTCACTGGTAATTCTGTATATATGGTATTTTGTTACAAAAGGATAAGGAACCTGCTTCCCCAGAGAAGTTCAAGAGCTCATTCACCTGGTTCTTTTCCTTTAAGTTGTGCTGCTTCCCCATCTCCATGAGCACCTGGAGTGGGTGGTGTGTGTATTGAGCACCTGCTGCTGACCTCACCTGTTCCCCTGCTGGAGAGCTCCACGGGCTGCACCCCCAGCTGTGTCTCACTCCTCTGAAACACTGAGCAAATTCCAGCAAAGCCATGAAGTTCCCCTCCCAGCAGGCAGGCACAGTGGATGCCCGAGGCATTTTTGCAGATTAGTCAGTTAATGCACGATGGTTATTAAAGTTTGGGATGTGGACATCCTGTCCGAGGCTGACAGTGTGAACAAGTCAGCCAGGGAATGGAGAGCCAGTCCTGAGCTGGCAGGACAGCACCAGAGTATGGCCATCATTGTCATCACTGATGCAGTGTTCCAGAGTGGTCCCCCAGGAACTCAGCTCGTTTGAACCTGGGGTGACAATGTGACCAATCCCTTTCCCCTGCCTGTCAGCTCCTCCTCCCCCAGGGAAGGACCGTGGGGGATGAACCCGCCAGGAGCCAGATGGATTTCCTGCAGGCCTCCAGTGTCCACTGAAGGTGACACAGCTCACCATGGAAGGGCAGCCAGAGACAGGGGCCAGCTCTCCGTGCTGTGGTCACACCAACCCTGTCTGATGCTCCGGGGATGATAATAGGAAATTATATTTTCTTGGAATGATAATGAGGAAGCCTAAGTTCTGCTCTGCCCTTACCTGCTGGCCCTGCATGCTGTCCTTAAAGGTCACACCTGAGACGCTGGGAGAGAAATTCAAGGTGGCTGACTGCCTTGTTCCTGCTCCTATTCCCTGACTAAAGAATGGAATTCAGTCTGCAGGGCTGCCAGGTTTGACTTAAGTTCATATAAGAGATCTTTTAATTGAAATGTTTGATTAAAGCATTAAAGGAACTTCAAGACATAATTAAAACCTTATACAAAATCACAGATATTTTTGAGGGAGTGTAAGCTGAATTTGGAACAGACACCGTATCACATATGGAGCAAAAGCTATATCACACTCTCCCTAACAAGGTTCCTGGAACAAATTAAAAAATCAGTTAAGAATCCTTCATGATGAAATAAAATATCTACAAGAGATGAGCCAGATTACCTTCTCTTGATTCAAGAAATGTCTGTTACACTCTGATGATACATTTTTCTTTTACTTGCAAGTCCTGCAGGATTGACTCTGATACTATTTTTTGTGACAGGATCCTCTTTCTTTATGTCTTTTCTATCACGTGGTATGTGCTAAGGCTTCCAGTTGTGTCATAGACCAAAATGCCTTGTTATAAGACCTTATGCATCTGACAATAAAACACAAAACCCACCAAAATAACAAATCAAGAACCTATCAGACACTCTAATGCAATTTCAGTGGTGTGTTAGAGCAAGAAATAAAATCTACCTTTCAAAAAATGAAAACGTTGCTTATGTTGTTGATGAAAAACCAATTTTTTGTAGTTACTTAAAAGCTAGTGTTGAAACTATTTGACACTCACCTTCAGCTGCCTCTCTGAGGAGAGCCTGGGGCTGCTGTGAAGAAGTCTGACTATTCTGTAGCTGAGGAAGGAGCACTGAGAGAAGGGTGTGTTGTTTCTCAGAATTCTCAGAAGATACGGAATTATCTGAGAGAAGAGGAAAACTCCTCAAAAGATGTTTCTGCTGTCAATAATGGTGGCAAATGATGTGCTGGGCTCTACAGGGCATAGCAAACACGTGCCCTGGGGGCTTATGCCCTCAGCTGTTGTTCATTGCATCTGCAGAATTCCTCCAGAGGCTAAACATGATGCTGAAGTTCATTTCTCTGTCCATAACTGCCTGACAGCTCCATCTGCCATGTGTAACCTCAGTGGAGAAATGTCCAGAGACCTAAGTACTAAAGCCTTGGTGCTTGCAAATGAGCACTGAAACCTCATTTTCTGCATTAAATAATGAATTCTAGCTCTTGTGGTAGAGCAGCAACATGTTTTCTGTCCAGAATACCCAAAATCTTTTTGCCTTGATTATAGGAGAGCATCATTATCTGTCTCATGACAGCAAGTGTCTGGTGTGGTAGGTCACGGATTAGAAAGATGTCAGGTTCCACATTTCAACACCACATCCTGCCTAACAGAGAAGTCTTGAGCCCAAAGACCCCTGGACAGTATTCCTCAGCATCAAACCATAGAAGAGGCCATGGTGCCAAAGTGTAAAGCATCTAACTTTTGGACTTGGTACTGTAGATGGAGAGGGCAGAGTGGGAGTGTCCCCTCCACTTCTCTCCAGGAGCAGGCTTCAACGTTGGGGTAGCAGTGATCCCTGTGGCCCCCTCTGAAGCCAACAGAAAAGAATGGGTCCCTCTACATGGGTGGCTAATGCTGTGTGTAACAGACACTGGGATCTCCTGGAGATGCCCTTCCCTCCTGTGATGGGCAAGGGAACCCATGTTTTTGGTGGCTGAAGTCAGGGGAGCTGTGCCTCTGCACCTCATTCAGCCCTGCTTTGTGTGTGCAGCCTTCTCCATCCGTGCCAGGCTCTGTGTGTTTCAGGGTCCCCATCCCAGGAGCAGGCAGCTGTGGCAGCTCTCCAGAGCTGGTGTGCACGAGGAGCTCCAGAAGGGCACCCTCTGCTTGGCTGGAGATGACAATCCAAGGAGCAGGGAGATTCTTAACCCTCTGGTTTTTATAACAAATTCCCTCGCTGCCAAGCAGCAGGGAAAGCCACTCCTGCAAAACCCTGCAGCTTTCTCTCAATTCTGTGCTTATGGGGCTAAGGCAGGAGGGCAGTAGAGCCACCCCTTGACAAGGTTGGTGCCTGCAGTGACCCCTGTGCCCACAGGCACCCCAGGACCTCAAGTAGCTGTTTCTTGCCAAAATCATAATCTCTGAATAAACAGAAGAATAAAGAGGAGCTGTGCAGACAATAAACCTTTGATTCAACCTGTCATACATGCAAATCCAAATGCTGCTGGGAGTAAGTGTTCAAGCAGAAAAAGCATTTGGGAAACCTGCAAATGGGGCTTGGACATGTTTTTCTTATAAATTCAAAGCTGTCTGCAGCATGTTGGTGCTACCTGCATGGAGTGGTGCTCACCAGGACACTGACCTCCTCTCCCCTGCAAAATGAAGGAAAGGAGCCCTATTTCCCCACACAGCCCCCACACAGCCAGGGGGGAGTGGGTACAGGCCAGGTACAGAGGCTGGTCCTTGTGCTATGCTGTGAGAAATCCCAGGCAGGAAATTGGCTGTTTCTGAAATCAGCATGGGCCTTGCTGTTGTCTTTCAGAGAAACTTCATCGGAAGCTCAACAAAACAGAAAGCATGTGCTGCAAATGGAGAGCAAAAGCATCATGGCAAAAGCTGTAGTTTACACTGCAGAGAAAGACTCATAGTCCTGCTGTTTCTTTCCCAGGAGGACTGGGCTATCCAATGCACCTCTTCATGTGGTTTCACAATCAGAAAACTGATGCAGCTGAAAGCCAAACTGCATTTTCTGCTGGGTGAGGTCCCTGATCTCAAGGGCATGAGACACAGCGTCATCACCAGGACTAGGGGATGACCCTTGGTGATCACAGCCCATTAGGAAACAGCCTGCATGTGGAGCTTGATTCTGCAAACTTGCAACAGCCACGTGCAGTACTCAGCTTCTCCATCCAGTGGAGCAAAGCCGTATTTTGTGTGAGCACTCATGATCTAAACCAGACTGATTCATCCATGAGCCACTCCTGTGTGAAGCAGAGGTCACTTGCTGCTGGACCCTGTTCTGCACACACTCTACTCCTGTGTAAGATATAAATCGAGGCTAAAAATGTTTACACTTTTTTCTGTTCCTGAAAAGAAACTAGGTTAGGCAATAGAAAAGCACTTTGCTTCATCATTTTTTTCCCAAAAGGAAAGAGAAGGTGAACTTTCTGTTTATAGACAATACTCACAAAGGCTTTGCTTAAGTGAGTTTATCTCATCCTCATGTTGTGTTGTTACTTAATGAAAACAACATGCTGGTGAGATCTCCTAACATTTGCTGCAGCATTATGATTTTGGGGGCATGCTGCAGTAACCAGGATGAGCTGGAGACAGAAGCCAAGAAAGATTTGTAAGGAACCAACCTGTGCATTTTATCAGACCACGTTTTGATCATAGATGTTGGGCACAGCATCCTTGGTGCATTTTCACTTGATAATCTCTCCATGACACACAGGTAGGATCCTGGGTAAATAAACTGAATTTTACAGTGTTTGTCATTTCCTTCCAGCTCAGTTGGAGGAAAGGGGATGGCAAAGGGAGAGTGGGAGGTTAATTTGGTTTCCATTGCCCTGTGACAATTTTTCTTAAAACACTTTTTCCACCACGTGTACAGACTCCAGCACCTCTTCCAGAAACAACACAGGATTGTTTCCACCTGCCCTCATCAAAAACCAAAACTGGCATTGCCTGCAAGTGAGGGGGCTGCTGCTTGTCAGGATGAACCATGGTAACTGAAAAGAAGGTAGTCTCTAGGGGTTCTTAATATTCCTAAATTCCTGAAGTACATGTGCAGTAAGATAAAAAAAGCCTAATTCATTTTGCATTTGAATAAGTCCTTTGGTGAAGAACTTTCATTTCACAATCAAGAAGACTGGCAACAGCTGCTGAATCAATGTCAGTATGGCAAAAATTTAGTGGCACCTCTCACCTGAGATCAAGACAGTCTGAGAAATTGCCTTTGAAAACACACTGCTGGAGGCAAAGGTACAATCCAGACATTGTTTTTCATGCTTTATAAGCATGATGATATAGCAGTTTATAAACATGATGCTCGACAGCTGGCGTTAGGATTGCAGCTGCCTGGCCAGTGCCATGCTGAGCCACTGTGACCTTGGGCAAGAACCACTGCAAGCAGCCCTGTCCTGAGCAGCACCTGTGGGAGGCCACATCTCCTGCCCAGCTCTTGGCATGGCAGCAGGGAATGTCCCAGCTCCTGCAGCCCTTCCTCTCCCCTCACCAGCTGTCAGCCACCAGAGCTCCTGCAAAACACCAGTGGATGCTGAGGCTGTGGCAGAGGCCCTGGGAGGCTGCCACAGAGCTCTCCTTCACTGGCAACAGCAGCAGTTGTCTTGCCATGCTGAGGTCTGCTGAAATGGACATGCTCATGTCGGAATTAAATCCCAGCCTTTTGGGTGTTATCAATAATTTACACTGCTGAAAAGGAGACCATGAAATCATCTGAAGTTGTCTTTTGTGCGAGCTTAAAACTACGCTGTCTGGGATGTGATGAATACTGCTCACAAAGGCTCAGGCAACCACCCAGGAGTTAACATGATTAAGATCATTTATTCCTTTTGTAATTCTAAGAAAGCTTTCAGGTTCATCAAGTGAGTGGCTTCTGTTCCTTTTATCCTGAGATGGGTACACCTACTAGAGCTCGCTGTGTGTCATTTTGAGAAAACACATTTTATGAGCCTTATTTACATGAAAAAAATCCAGATTATTATAAACATTTCTATTCACATAAAAAGCATTTTTGTTTTGCAAGCATTTCTTCGTTATTTCCTTTGCTACTGAATCACAGCTGCTGAGAGGGATGCTGGCATGCTGTTCAGCCTTCCCGCCCACCACTGCTGAACCAGTGGGGTTTCCATTCCTGCACAGGGGTGTCAGGTCTGCCACCAGTGGACCAGGGATGTGTGCACACTCAGAATAACCCCTGGACCATCCAAGCTGAAAGCTTCAGGCCCAGGAGAGTCAGGCAGAGCTGCAGGATCCAATGTCCCAGCATTGTTCTGCCCAGGTTTTCCCATGCCTGTGTGGGGTGACCATTCCTCCTGCCCCACCATGAGCATTGATGACCAGAGGTGAGATGCAGACACCAAAGTCTCAGCAGGGAGCCAGGAGGAGGAGCAGGAGCTTCCATTACCCAGCCCCTGCTGACCTGGTGAGGTCCTGCATCTGCTGCATCTGCTGGGCACCGATGCAGCTGGGCAGGGGCAGCAGGAGAGGCGCAGCTGGTGGGTGATGCCAGCCTGAGCAGGCCTGGGAGGCACAGCACCCCGGTGCTGAGTGCTGTGCTGCTGGGACAGGGCCTGGCCTGGCGTCTGGAGGAACAGAAAAGACCAGAAGCTCCTTTTCAAGGTGGGAACCAGCTCTGGTCAGCACTGGGAAGAACGTGGTAACGTGGCTGCTGCAGAGCTGAGCTGCAGCCAAACAGGTCATGGCCACGGCACTCAGGTCCAGGTGCCACTGCACGCAGCAGAGTGTCACCTGACCTTGCAGTGGGATTCCACAGTTCAGTGGGGTGTGTTCTGGGCCCCTTTTCTCATTCTGCTGATAGAGTACGTGCCCACAGTTGTCTCTCTGTGAAGACCCTGCAGCAGTCACACAAGATGTTACATAAATCAGTTACTAATTTCTTCACTGACTGAAATACCAGCCGGCCCCCGGAATGGCTCAGCTAAAGAAGCAAACCTGGTGGGGGTGAGAGGAGGGGACAAGAAACCCCCCGCAAGCTCAGCAGAGTGTGGGATGCAGGCAGCTGAGCTGAGAACAGGGTTTGCACCTGCCCAGCAGAAGGAAACATTAACCTGTCCAGCATGTTTTCAGCACAGCTGTGAGCCTGCATGCACTGGGCAGCCAGGTCAATGCCAAGCTGCTCCCTGCACCAGTGCACAGCTCTCCTCCCTCTTGCCCTTTGGCTCTCACTGCACTGACCCATAAACTTCTCAGCCCTTCAGATCCAAGCAAGGTAAGTAGGCTGCAACCTGCCTGGGCAGAGGTAATGCCACCTCCTGCCCCTGGGGAGGAACAACCCCAGGCACCAGCACGAGCTGGGGTCAGATGGCTGAGAAGCACAGGGCTGCTCACAGCAGCCTTCTGCACCCCTTCATTCTTTCTTTCTGAAGTAATTTGATTTATATGCACATTAATTTCTCAGGCCGTGCTCTTGACAGTTTGGATACTGCTGTGCACTGCAGTGCTAAGCAATGCCCTCTGGCAGGAGGCTGCTCCAGTGAGCGTGGGGTGCCAGTGTGGTGGGGCCTTGGAGCTGGAAACCCAGCCTGTGCCTGTGCACAGTGCCCCGACTGGCACTGAGGATGCAGCATGCTGAGGCCTCAGCAGCCCAGAGAAGCTGAGCTAAAGTCTTTTGGATGGCAGTGTCTCCCTGCCAGAGGTCATCCCCTCGTGCTTGTCATTGTCCTTGCTGGGTCTGTGCATGGTCTCAGTAGCAGGACGGGGAAGTTTTGCCAGGGGTCCCATCCAACCTACATAGCCCTGTGACAGCCTGCCAAGGGTTCTTTTGGGTGTCTGCAGCATCAGAGGCTGGCTAATAACTGAGTAATCATACAAGCTAATTACAGGGTTACTTTTGCCCTCTACAATAAAGTGCTACCCCATAATTAAAAATAAAGAGAATGGCAATCCTAATTATTAGGCTTTCATTAGACTGACAGGGGCACATACAGCACAGCAAGGACTGTTCTTGTGACCTGCTCTCAGTCTCTACCCACTCCTGCCCACGATACTCCTAGGGAAGCCCAGAGCAATTTCTCTCACTGAAAGCAGAGGGTGAGACATCCATCTCCATGTAGACCTCACCAAATGACAAATAGATTGGAGGATCAAGAGGAACGTGCCCTCAAGCATTCCTCACACTTGGATGCAGCCTGCTGCTGACACTCAATCCTCGGCCACCTTAGCAGCTCATGCACTGCATTTTTAACATAACCATAAATTACACCATGTTTCATGTGTTCACATCTGCATGGAAAATAATCATAGTGTGGTGTGTCCTTGTGCTTAAAATACTGCAGCAAATACCCTGTGTTGTTCTTCCCAGCTTTCCCGAGCAGCCTTACCCCTGGCATGCTGGGGAAGGAAGAGCTGTGTGGGGCTTGGTCAGGCTGCCTCTGCCAAAGTGCCAGGTACAGGCAGCTTTTCTGGAGGTAGGAGGGCTCACAAGCCTAGCAGCTTTAAGTCTTGCTCCCAGTGATAATGAAGTGACCAAATATTGTGTTAAGAAAAAGTAAGAACTTTGGCACTGTTTGTATGGTGGTACAGAAGAGATACCAGGTTATTCCTATTCAGCAAATGCTGAACTTACATTAAGATGCCCCCATTACAGGAAAGACACTTTCACAAGGTCTGTCTCTGCCTTTCCCTTGCAAAACACAACTTTAGCCAAAGGCCTCAGATGTAAACTCTGTGCTGAGAGAGTGCTGCTACAGTCAGATCTCAGGGTGTAAAGGACAAAAATTTGGCTATTGGAGGCCTCTCAGTCTGAGCAGACAGTGGATTTTCACATTCTTAATGTCCCTTTTCAGGTGTGCATACAGGTCCCATTCACCCAATGCCTTCCCCCAGCAATGCCTTCAATTTCAACTGGACAAAACACACCAGAGCTCCCTGCTGAAGGGAAGTGTATCCCAGCCCTTAGGCTGCAACAAAGTGGATCTGATACATCTCAACAGACGGGGCCAGACCTGCAGGGGCAACTCTGCTTTCTGGGAGCTGGGCTGAGCACCTGAGGTTAGAGGGCCCCCATGGTTCTGCACTGCAGCCAAGCAGCTCTGGGGTCTGTTTGCCACATGGCACTGAAAACAACCAAGAAAACCTGGGGCTGCTGCCGCACTGCCTTTGCCACTGTGCAGATTGGAATGCTGAAAAAGAGGAATCAAAGCGATAAAGTGTAAGTATCTGAGAACCAGGGAGAACTGAGATAAGGTATATTCCCAAGGCAGCCCTGTAAGCCAGCACCCTGTGGGGTGACTGTGCCTCACTGACCCTGGCCCTTTGCACCTGGCCCCTATCCCTACCTGCCCCAGGCCAACCCTGCCCAACCCTGATGCTTTTGTGCTTACTGTCTACTTGGAAGCAGCCAGGAACAGCTTACTCCTTGTGTCCGAGGCTGTGACTGAGGAGCACTCTGACCTGAACACTCCGTGCTCTGGTGTGTACCAGAGTGCACAGATATGTTACCTGAGCCAGCTTTCCTTTTCTTCCTGGTTAATCAGTGCTAATTGACTGATTTGGCCTCACCCTCCCACACTTGGAAGAAGAGAGGCAGCATCACTCTTGATGATGCATATGTATTTGCTTTCTGAAAGCCACCAGCATCCTTTTGAACATAGCCAGGTACATTCCCCAGCATAAAGAAATCATCATTAAGAGAGATGGAGAGTTGCCATGTGCCTGCCCATCACTCCAGCACCTCTGCCTGGAGAGGGACCAACAGCGACATGCCCAAGTGCCACTCAGGTGCTGTCAGGAGCCCTGAAACCCTCTTCCCCTCATGCCACACCGAGATCTCTCAGTGCATTTAGCACATACCCTCTGGACCAGCTTTTTCCATTGTCCCTCACCTGGGGATGCAAGGGTTCAGGAGCAAAAAAATGGTGTAGGGATATGGAATTTCTGCCAGGGGCTGGAGGTAGCACTGGGGCGATCAGCAGGCACCCGGCTGCCCTGGGGAACAGGACAGGGAGGGACCGGAAGGGGTTGTGGAAGGAAGCAGTGGTTTTCATCAGCAGCAGCAGGGGAAATCCAGCAAGACAGCTGCTTCATCAGTGCTGGAGCTTCCCAGGGGCCACATCATCTTGCTGAAAAAGGAGCTCATGTGCTGGAATAGTAAAAAATTGCCTCCAGGATTATTCAGCCACTGGCCACAAGCTGGTGGTGGAGTTATGAGGATGAACATGCTGATCCCCCAGCAGCCACAGCACAGAGCCTGAAGGACACACACCTCATTCCCTCTCATCCCCAGCAGTGCGGTGGTCCAGGGGACATGCAGTTGGTGGCCTCCGAAAGGCAGCCCCAGCCAGCCGGGAGCCCTGCACTGCGCTTCCCCCGGCTCAGCTGGGCTAATGCCGGCCTCTCCTCTGCCTGCACCCAGCCCAGCTCCTGCCCAGGGGCACGGATGTCCTGCAGGCACCGGCAGCCTGCAGGGAGAGGGGCTGTGCTCTGGGGACGTACCCTGGGGACATGTCTGGGGAACATGTCTGAGGGGATGGACCATGGTCCAGCAGGAGCAGGCTGAGGCTTTTTGATTCAGTTATTCCTATCTAGCTGGGAGCAATCTTGGACATTCCTTCAGGGTGCCACATGGTTTAGAGGACAAGCTGTCCTCAAGATTAATTATTTTGCACATTTTAACACAGAAAGAAGAGCAGACCCCCACCCTGTGCCAAAAGAAAGTGAATGGCAGGAGATGTAAGCTTCCCCTGGGCAGAGAGGCAGTGCTGCCAGGAAAAGTGAGTTTAAAAGCCTGCTGACATCCTTCCTTTCTCCATGAAGGTTGCAGGACATGGCCATTTGGAGATCAGCAAAAGGAGATCACCATATCAGGACAACCTTCCCTGTTCTGCTGTTACCTTCATTCTAAAACCTCTGAAGGGTGTGAAGCAACAGGAAGGAAGCCAGAGGAGCAGTAAAGGCTGTGAGAGCTGTGTGCCTCACTGTGAGGTTGAGAGTCGTTACTCACAGAGCGGGGATGGCAATCAACTGTTAAAAAAGTGGAGGCTGAAGGAGAACTCAAGAAAGGAGAAATCAGCTTTTTCACAAGAAAATAAGCTCCTGTGGATTGCTCTGGTCACCTGCATGTGAGACACCACAGGGCAACAAGTTCAGAGAGATGCCTTTCTTACACTCACTTTTTTGTTACACACCCCAAATGTGGCTTTCCACCCCATGCTGTTTTGCCTGGGTTGACAAGCTGCCCAGGCTGCAGGAAGGATTCTGCAGCCACTGGGAGAAAGGTTACAGGCTTGTAACCATCAGCTTGAATTCAGACTGTCAAATAAACATAGGTTAGATTCAAGCTGGAGTAATAATTGTACAGGTGAAATAAGAGAGGTGTCCAGACCCACACAGCTTGAGCTTCAGGGGAAGCAGACCACATCCTCACACATTCAGTCCTGATACAGTGAAGTGGAAACTAGCAGCAAATTTTGGACATGAATCAGATGTTTACAGAAATTTCTGAGATCCCAGCTTCTGGATCAAGCCCCCATGTAAATTATAGTTCTACTTTTCAAAAGAGAAGGAAGGGAGTGGTAATTAGCCAAAAAGTTATTGCACCAGTCTTTTGTAAATGGTGTTATAGGGCTATAATTTTCCATTCAGCTCTCCAGACAAGCTCTTGCAGATAGGATTCCTTCTGGATTGTTTCTGGATTTCAGAGAAATGTTTCAATCCTTGTTGCTGTCAGAGAAACTAGTGACTAGACAGCTTTACCTGGCAGGCTCTGTCATACAGCACTGCAGGCACTCCAACCTTGGTCCAGCAAAGAGACAAGAAAGCACACAAAGATTCCCACAGAAGTCAGTGTAAGGAGCCAGTAACTTCTGGATCAGGCCACCAACACTGCATGGAGGAGCCACCAAGTGGCTAATACTGTCATGTCTGGGTATGGTTCTTCACAGTGATGAAAAGAGGCGAGTCATGATCAGTTCCCAGTCTGTACAGCTCTGCTCTGTGACACTGGATTTCAGTGCAAACATTTTGAGTTTCTCCAACATGTGCCCCACCCTCCTTGTTTACAGAAAACAGAGAGGCATTTCTTAAAAAAGAAAAAAATAAAAGCTTCAGATTAAAATAAGGAAACCATGACAAAGCAAGATACATCAGTGGTAAAAACAAATACAGCTTGCCTAGCAGAACAGCTATCCTATTATCTCATCCACATGGCACAGGCAGGAGAAATTATAAATAGCAGCAGCAGTAGTGCCTGGGAGTTGCATCTTGGCACTAGTGCCTCTGGCCACCTTCAGGCTCCCAGTGGTTGACAGTGACGTAGAGGGCAGGGCACAGCTAGAAAATCCTCATCAGCCCTCCACCCCCCCTTAGGCAGGGCAGGCCCCAAGCCAAGCACTCGTGGGGGATGCAGCAGGCAGGCTACCACCAGCCTGATCCCAGTCGAAACAGCAGTGGTGAACAAGGCTTTTCTGTTAGGAAACACAGATTTTCCCGGTGCAATAGCTGAAAGGCACAGGGGAAGAGATGGAAAAGGTAACTGTTTTTAATCGGTTGACCTGACACTTGAGATAATGGTATATAATGTATCCTTGGCTGTGATCTCATCCCTGTTCACAGCAGGGAGAAAGCTCTTGTGCCACTACTACAGTAGTGGACTGAAGAATAGCAGGAGAGCCTCTGTGGGCTGGCTCTCAGACCAAAGCTGGGAACAGAAGGTACCAACTACTCATGTATTTTGGGATGGCTTTGTTAAGGGTGTGACTATGTTCATGGCGAATAGTGAAGGAAACAGCCTGAGCACCATTCTATTGCTTGCATATTTTTTCAAAGATATTGGGAGGCATGGATGTACATGAGCACTTAATTGCAAGACCCTCATGATAAGAGACACACAGATCCAGACCCAGCCCAGTATTCCTGAGTGGTTCCACTTTCTTTTGGGTTTCAGACTAGCACACTTCACTGGCAGCATGAGGAGCACATTAGTCACAATCGATGGTTTAGCTGATGGACAGTAATTTGGGAGCTCTGGTAATCTGAAATATGTTACCTTGTGTAGGGTCAAGCCAAGCTCGGCAGATGGGATGGAACTTAAGATATAATGAAGAAGTTTTTTATGGTGAGGGTAGCAAAATACTGGAACTGTTGTGCAGAGAAGCAATGGGCGCCCCATCCCTGGAAACATTCAAGGTCAGCTTCGAGTTCTGAGAAACCTCATATACTTGAAGATGTCCTTGTCCATGGCGGTGGGGTTGGACAAGATGACTGTAAGATGTTCCTTCTAACACAACCTATTCTGGGATTCTACTCTACAGTTCTAACTTGCTAACTTGACTGCTTCAGATCCTGTGTCCCTAGGCTAAGATCTGTATTTAGTCAAGATACCCACTCCTGGCTCCACAACCAAGGCAAACTTCATCTTCACCACCTATGTGAAGGTCAGAAGGAGGTAGGTGTGATACCTCTGGTTTTCAGTCTGGAAATCATCTCCAGGTACAGATTCAAGGCACAATCCAGTTCATGAGCAGCACATGGAGGCAGCATGTGCTCCAGTGCCTTGATGGGGCATGAGACATTCTGCACCAAATAAGACTATGCTGGGACCACTCTGCTCCCAGTTTATCTTTCAGGTTGATTTCCTCAGGGACTGAGAAAAAAATCTTGCAGATCTCCACAATAACAAAAGGAAATGCTTAAAAAACAGGCTGTGGCTCAAAACCACCTGCCTGGTAGCTTCAGGAGAAGGAGCTTGCAGGAGAAGGGCTGGGACACAGGAAACTGTGCCAGGCTCTTGAGAGCTGGCAATTCATGTCCTGCAACCACAACGTGGCCACAAACCTCTGTGCCAGCAGAGAATGGGGCAGCAAATGGTCCAAGCAAACAGCTAGGGATCTGTCGGGAGGCTGAGTGAGAAATAATACAGTGGTTAAAAAAAAAAAAAAGTAACTCAGACAGCAGGAAACTCTTGGATGGAACTCTTGTTCTGACCATCTTGCAAAGGGGGAAAAGGGGGATGAAGAGAAGCAATTTGCAGATGTGTGTGGTGTGAGCAGTGCAACAGGGGAAAAGGGAGCTGCAGAGTGCCTCCCCACCACCAGCAGCAGCCCTGGCAGTGAGGCGAGTGGGGGGTTCACCCACACAGGCAGCCAGGTTCAGCTGGGTTCACTTCTCCCCACAGTCCTTTGGCTGGCATCAAATACTTCCTGCAGGTTGCTCAGCGGTGCTTGAAGATGGCCCAAATCCGTGTCCTGCCTGTACAATGTGCTGGCAGCCTGCTGTCTTAGCCAGGTCTCAGCATTTCCAGGACATCTCCTTGCCCATGTTTTCTTCCCCCCAGCAAAGCCGGGGGGGCAGCAGTGTGGAAGGAGCACAGGGTGCTGCAGGCTGCTGGGACTTGCTCTGTGTAGGTAACAGCAAATTCTTTCCTTCAGGGAAGGGAGTTGCACAACCGGTTCCTGTGTGTTCCTGCCTGCTGCAGCTTCTCACCATACAGCCCTGCTTTCTGATAAGCCAAGCAATATGTGTCAGGGCTCCTGTTTGCTCCCTGGCAGTGGGAATTAGTGGTACATCCTGGCTATAAAAAATGCCGGCTTTCATGTGGACCCAGCAATAAGAACAAAGATGGAAAGGGGATAGGCAGGAAAACTGAAAAGCGGAGATGAGTGCCAGGTAACTGGACATCGGGTAAAGCACAGAGGCAAATCCCTTTCCAAGGGAACAAAATGCAGAAAAGTAAGCCTTTCCTTTTGGTGCTCCAGTCCCAAACAGCCACCATTTGGCTACAGTGGCAGAAAGCTTCATTTATGACAAAGAAGTGAAGGTGGGGAAAATATAAAATTATACAGAAAATCAGGAAAGCCAAAGCTAATTAGCAGCAGAATTTCTTGTGGAGTGGTCTGTTTTGGGACACTCATGCCTTCCTGGGATTGATCCTTCTGGAGCAGAATACAGGATTGTTTCCACTCTCAAAATTACAGAATTACTCAGAAAGTGAGAATGAAGAGCCATGAGAAGCCAGCCCTGTCTTTCAGTTCCTGTAGCCCAAGGGTAGTTGTGGATTCTTTACAGAATCACAGAATGGGTAAGGTTGGAAGGGACCACTGGAGATCACCTAGTTCCACCTCCCTGCATGAGCTGGGTCTCCAGAGCACATTACTCAGGACTGTGTCCAGGTAGCTTTTGAGTCATTTCAGAATGAGACTCTACAGCATCTCTGGGCAGCCTGTTCCAGTGCTTTGTCGCCCTCACAGTAAAGAAGTTATTCCTCATGTTCAGACAAAACTTGCTGTGCTCCAGTTTCTCCCTGTTGCCTCTTGTCCTATTGCTTGGCACCACTGGGAAGAGCCTGGCTCCATCCTCTTGACACCCTCCCTTCAGATACTGATAGATATTGATGAGGTCCCCTCTCAGTCTTTCCTTCTCCAAGCTAAACAGGCCCAGCTCCTTCAGCCCTTCCTCATAACTGAGGTGCTCCAAACCCCTAACCAACTGGACTAGATGATCTCCAGAGGCCACTTCCAACCCTAACCAACCCTGTGATTCTGTGAATCACCTCCACTACCCTCTGTTGGACCCAATCCAGTATTTCCTTGTCTTTCTTGAACTGGAGATCTCAGACCTGGACACCGAACACCAGGTGAGGCCTCACCAGTGCTGAGCAGAGGGTCAGGATCACCTCCTTCAATCTCCTGGCACCCTATCCTAATGCACTCCAGAATAACTTTGGTCTTCTTGGCCAAAAGGGCACTGCTGGCTCATGGACAGCTTGTTGTCCACCAGGATCCCCAATGCAAAGACTTCCTCCTGGATTTGGGAAATTTTTGGGTAATAATCTGGCAACATCTTAGTTGTGCCCTGGGGAAGAAATGAAAACTGTTAAGTCTGAGCTGCCCAGCCAGCTCTTATGAAGATGGAGGGGGAATTGCTTTTATGCAAAACATCTGAACAGGTGACAACTTGTTTTTGAAGACCAGTAACCTGGCTGCAGTGACACTGTTGCAAGAAGCAGAGGCTGTTGTCAACCTCCTTTTCACTCCAGGGAAGCTGTGCTGCTGCCATGTGTATCTGGCTGCAACACTAGGGAGCACAAGGACTGCTGAACAACACCCAGCATGAGCCCCACAGGGCAGTGATGTCAGAAAAGACATGGAGGAGTTAGAACTCCCCCATCCCTCCCTGCTCAGCTATGCTAGCTGGCATCAGTGCCCGTGGGCTTTGTTCTTTGCCAACATGATATGGAAGATGATTTTGGATCACTGTGCTCACTGTTTGCTGCAGATCCCTTGGGAGTGTGCCAGTGTGCTGCACTGATACCTGCTTATTCATGTCCATGCAGCATGTACCACAGGCAGAGGGCACAAAACATCAGCAGCAGAGCTGAAAGGTGCAGAGGGATAAAACAGACTTGTTCTTACAGAGAAAAATACCTGGGAAAAAACCCTAGCCAACTAGAAGAAACCAGTTTGCATCCACATGTAACTCAGATCCCTGTGACTATCAAAGACCTGTTGTTTGACTTTGCATTTCTGCGTCTCCAAATCCAAGTGCACGTTCACAAAGACTTTCACACTCAAGACTACTCAAGTACCTGAGTATCCCTGCTCTCAGCACTGGGGCATCTGACCTGTTGAAGGCCCTCATACCTCACACACAACAGGCACAACCCAGACTGAGAGATGCAGGAGATGGCAGGAGCAGATTCCCACCAGGCAAAGATCTGCACTGGGATGCCCATCCCTACACTGGCTGGACATCCCCCCTGGTGCTGCATGCCCAACTCAGTGTCATGTTTGGTGAAAGTACTGGGTGTCTGTGCAACAAGGCACATCACTCATCTCAGTCTCTGGCACCCTGCAATACCCAGAGGCATTGGCTACTTTTCTGAGCTCTGGATTTATTTTCAGTCTGCATTTCATAAAGGCAAGAGACTTGTATAATCCCAAGGCCTGACAGCCTGTTTTTTTTCCCCAGTATCCCTAGGTAACCTTGGTCAGCTTTGGCCAAGATGCCTCAAATACACTGGAGTTATGATAAATTTACTGGAAATTGGCAGCTGGGCATAGAAGATGTCCATGGAAGGGAGGCTGAGCTCACCTGGTAGGAGCTTGGTCAGGTGGCAGATGATGGTGCCACTCAGCACATGTCCCAGCCACCCCTCAGCACATGGGTGGGCACAGCTAAGGTGGCCATGCCCCTGCCTGCCTTTGGCCCAGCAGCAGCACTGGCAGTGAGATTTCATGGACCAGGCAGCTCAGCAGAGCTGCGTTTTGGGAGCCTGGTTTTATCCATTCCACTGCTCAACAGCTTGTTTCCTGATGCTTTCAAAAACTGGCAGCTTGCAGTGTATGAAAAGACCATTCTTTTTTCTACATTTATGTATTTCTTTGGGTTGCTTTTGCAATGACATTTTTAGTAGCTGTTTCTATTGCATTTGCCTTTCATTTTGTGTTTCACTATGCTCCTTCTACTGCAGTTAAGAATCACCGGCCATTTAATGGTTCATCTTCCCTTTTAAGCAGGCATGTTTCGAGTATTGCTTGTCCTTTGCCACATCCTCAGTGGATGATAGCTAACATCCTGTGCTTATTCAGAGGGTCCTGTCACTTGTACTGACAGAGCAAGTGGAGATCTGGGGGGAAGGCTGAATGTGAGTGTAGTAGGAACCAGGATAGAAGGGTTTGCCTCAGAGCAACTCAGGATGCTCCCCAGATTATGCAGGCCAAGCAAAGAGAGTATCAGAGATGTTTCTGAAGCTCTTGTTTTGAGTGAAGTCTGTAGTGCTGGGCTAAATGTAACTCCTTCCATGTTCCCTTTCTTCCAGGCCCCCCTTTGGATGGTTTATACACAGCCCTAGTGCCATGCTTTGCCCTCCCCTTCTCCTCCCAGCCATCAGCTGAGTGTGGAGCAGAGCTCATGCTCCACCATACAACACCCATGGCACCCAGTCCTGGCCAAGGAAGAGCAAGGCTCATGCTGCAATGAGCTGCTGGTAACTCGATTCTCTGGGCACAGCCACCAGTGTCTGGCTCTCTTACTAAAGCCACTGGATGCATCAGCCTGGGGGAGGAAGCCCTCACCAGGCATTGATCATGAGGCTTTCCAGGGAGCTTGCATGGGAACAACACACTAAGGGTTTGGGATTTCTCACTAGAACACCACAAGTTCAGGGCAGCAGGTGCATGCAACGTATGGATGGACACTGAGGCATGGATGCTTAGAGCAGGATGAACATTTTAGAAGCAGAACAGCACCAAAACATTCAGATGCCTCTAAGCCACCCACAAGCAGGCAGCATGGGCCACAGGCTCCAGCAACCAGTGCTTTTGCTCTGCTCCTCTGCAGAGATGGCTGACACTCAAGCAGTCCCAGTTCAACACACAATAAGTTCAAAATTGCTTCAGCTCCCCAGTCAAAGGCAGTGAGTAGTCATCTTTCCTAGGAAGGGTGGGGAATTTGTATATTGTTACGTCTTTTGCTAATTTTTACTTTACCTGGCATTTTGTTACCTGCCTCTTGGGGTTGCAGGTAACTGGACAGGTTTGGCTCCCTTGCAGCAGAGGAAGCAGAGTCACTCCCAGCTGGGAGGAGAACAGCTCCAGCTGTTGAGGGGCCAAGGACCAAAGATGGGTCCTTTGGCTTTGTGGCTATCTTGGTTGGCAGGAGAGCTCTTGCGCCACTTCCAGCCCAGTGCTCCTCTTCCTCTGCTCACTGACTCTCTTTCTTTGCAGACTCACACAAAGCCCAAGGGGAAAGGTGCAAACCTGAAAAGAGAGATGGAGGCAGTTCTAGGAATCAAAATTGATGACCTTACACAACAAAAAAAAACTAAGTGTGTTTTATCTAACACTGAAAACGTGGCAGCAGTGGGAGAGGAATTTGGGTCTTCAGAGAGACCAAGGTGCTTAGCCAGAGACACACCATCTATTTTCCACACCAGCTGGGCCCTGCCCTTCTGCGAGGACAAAGGGGACACAAGCCAAACATGTTAGACATTTAATCCTGCCCTAGACACCTCTTACAGTTCTTAGTGAAATCCCCCTTGCCCTGGACAGTCAGTGAAATCCTCTTCCCATCCCCAGCCCCAGGACTTGAAGCCCCTCTTGATGTATCATCTCTTTCTTCAGTCCTTTCACCAATACCTAGGCCTCAAATCTCTCCCCTTCTGTTCTCCCCCTTTTTAGGCAAAACAGGGTGTCCAAAAAATAGTGTTAATTATTCCTCCTGCTGCAAATTACATAATTTCACAGGAGGCCATGAGGCCACTTAGCATTTTATCAGCACTGGAACAGTCTTCCTTTGTCTCTGGGCCACATACCCTGCTGCTATCTTGTGTCAGCTCTGGCTCTGGGAGCAGATCAAAATCACTAAAACATCCCAAATTAACTCAGTGCAAAAAATAAAACCCAATCCTACAACCAACGAGCCCTTAAGAGGGAAGTGGTCAGGACAGCATGGACTGGAGAATGGGAGAAAGCCCGGAGGACAGGGGAAGAAGGGAGCAGGTAAGGGGAATGGTCTTCTCAGTGGTAACAAGCCCCTGGCTACGTTCAGCAGATCATGGAACCACAGTCAGTCAGTGCCCTCTAAAGGATGGCCAGGCAGGGCCACATTCCCGGTCTGTGAAAACACCAGGTTTGGCCACAATAGGTCTCAGCTGTAACCCAAAGTGCTTTGGAAGGCAGACACCACAAAACATAGCTCAACAGAACAGTTATCATAGTATGTAACAATAGCAGCATCCTGCTCCCCACCTCACACAGGTGAGAGCTGTACTGCAGAGCAGTGGCTGGCAGCCAGTCTGATCCCTTTGAGCCATGAGAAGAACTCTGCTGTGGTGTAGTAGTGGAGAGGGGAACAGGGTCAGCTTTGGCCACAAAGCCCATGTCATGCTATGGGCAAGTGGTCTGCCTCCTTTCACAAGCAAGGCCCACAGTTTGGCAACACAATAAATTGAGCTGCAGTGTCCTAACACTGGGTTAAAGGCAGAAGCATTTACTGAAATAAACTCCTCACAGTGGAACATATTTGTCCAAACAATTGTGTTCATTTAATTTATATGAGATGGGGCTTTATGCAGGTTCTGCCTGCATCAGATCAGTGTTTCATGGCACTTCCTATATAGAATCTTAGAATATCTTGAGTTGGAAAGGACCCACAAGAATCAGTGAGTACAACCCCTGGCCCTGCACAGGACCTCGGAGGTTTTATCATCCCTTCCTTTTTGTTCTCCATCTGCCCCTTTATCCTCTATGTCACCAGCTCCCTTGAGTCACAGATCCTTTCAATCCTGTTTGCATCTTCTCTCTGCTATGTGCCAGTCTCTTCCTGCCTCAGATCTCAGATCTTGCGTCCAACTCCAAAACACACTTCCCCAGACCCTCCTGCCACAGATGCAAAGTCACACTGGAAATGGGAGCACAGCATAGAAATTGTGCTGGCAGTGGGAGAAGGGAGCCTGGCAAACAGATACACAAAGCCTTAGGTGGGTGCAGCATTGTGGAGCTGATACATATTGACCTACGTGAGGAGTGACAGTTCAATCAAGCCAGCAGAGAGTCAACAAAATCTCATTCAATTATGTGTCTCCATGCTCTGCACGCTCCTTCCTCAGCAAGCATCCTTCCCATGCCATGCTGCCCCTGAGGACCCACTCCAGTGCTCAGTGTCAGGCTGCAGGAGACACACAGTCTGCCACCCACTCTGCCTCTCTGCCCTCCCTCAGTTTCACCCAGGCCTGTGAAGCACCTTCTACTTGAGTTTCATTTTGACTTTTCCTCTCTGTACCTGGTTTTCAGACAGTCCCTGCAGTTTTCTTTGGCTCACTGTGTGAACTGAGATAATTAATCACAGTCTGGCAGGGCCTGCAGGGCTGCGCTAGAGGAGCTGCAGGCTGGTGTCTCAGACCAGCAGGATTTCAGCACTGGGTTACGAGATTACAGGCTACTGATTCAAAGGTGGCAGGACCATAATAAAATGGTCAAAGAGCCTGGACTGAGACCTGTGAGAAAATTTCAGGGCAAAGCTTTATCCGTGGAACACAGCAATTTGTCCTGTATGTGGATAACCTCAAATCACAGTGAACAGCTAAAGGACTTTATCTATTGAAACTGACCAAGGCATCCTTTGCTCTTTGGTCCTTCTGGTTCTCCTGGCAATTGAATGAACTGCAGCTAGCCCAATGACAGTCCATGTTTTCTCTCAAGCAACACACTCTTATGGTACTAACATCAGCCTTTTGTAAAGGGAATATCCACACAAAATCCCCACAACACAAAAGATGTGGCACTTCATCATGCATAAAGTGTGCACACAGCACAGCAATAGCAGCTTCCTCTGGAGCAGGGAATCACAGATTGGCACCTGCTGGCACAAGAATCACTATCCTGTACACATGCTAATTCAGCAGTGCCCATCTGAGGCAGATTATCTGCTCATGCCAGAGTTCACTCCAGTCTGACCCACTCCCTGAGCCAGCATCACAGACCAGAACACTTTCCAGTGCACACCCTGGAAGAGCAGCATAGGAATGCTAAAAAAAGTACTTTAAAAAGAAAAGGGAAAAAAAAAAACCCAAAAGAAAAAAATATTCTGCACTTCCACTGGGGATAGTATGAGAAGGAACTGCAAAAATGGAAACGTGGGTCAGACATTAGGAAAACAATTTCCAGGTTAAGGAGAATAAGGTCCCAGACCAGAATAGACTGTCTTAGAGAAGACTGAACTGCCATCCTTGGAGGATTTATATGAAAAAAGTTGAGAAATCTCAGTTGGGATGATACAGTGTTCTCACTTGGGAAGAGAATGGAGTAGGATACTTACCATGCTTTCTTCCTGTCTCTTCCCTACACCATCCCCCCCCATCCCTCTCCAAAATTCTGCATCTTTAACAGTCTACAATCTAGGTGCTTGCATAGAAATATGGCAGTAACTTTGTTTCCCCAAGTACACAACATTTAACAGTCACTGTGTGGCACTTCAAGGACACTCAGGAACAGCAGCACAACACTCAAATGTTTTGATTAGAGTACTTCAGCTCTTTAGGAAGAAATACTGGAGCTACTGGTGAAGGGAGCAAGCCTCAGCATTAACCAACTCTGACTGTAGCTAATAAAGGGCGGAGGGAAACACCAACCTGTTTTTCACACCACCTTGATTTGGTGGTTTCTTAGTGAAGGGGGTGGATTGTATCTGGCAGAGTGAAATGGAGCAGAGGATGTTGCTGAGAGGAGGTGGCTGTATTAGGGACAGGGATGGAGCAGCACAAAGCTCACTCTTGGGAAGGAAGAAGGGGTGAGAGAGAACTGTCAGAAGACCCAGAGCAGCTGAGCCTGTCCTCAGTGCAGTCAGAGACAGCCGGGCATGGACCTGCCCTGCTCCTGCATCTCACTGTCCCTCTCCTCCAGACAGAGCCTTCCCAGATCAGCTCCTTGCCCAGCCCTGGCTCCAGTACCTCTTCCTCTGCCCAGCCATCTTTCCAACCCTGATAGTATCTCCCAAGGCTTAATAATTAACCAATTCTTAGAGTGAGGAGGGGGAGACAAAGTAGACTCCAGGCAATATTCCTGACCGAACTTGGTTCACTACATTCCTATTTCCTCAGCTGCACTTGGCATTAGGGAAAACAATCACACTGCATAAGCCTGTTGCTTTGTTTGCTTCGGGCACATTACAAAGTAATTAACTATTATTTTTCCCATGTCATGACTGCCTGAGAATGACACTTCTTTCCCCGTTCTGTTGTCAAAATGATTTCTCCTTCACAAGTTCAGTAAACAGACATACAGTTCTTTGTACGAATGAAGAATAGTCCCAAAAACAAGAGAGCAAAATTGCTTTTGCCTACATTCAAGAAGACTCAAAATAGAGAGGTCCGAGGTCTTGACATACCTTTTTTCCTTCCCCCCCCCCCCCCCCCCCCCCTCCCCCCCGCA
>VXAC01003313.1:0-21746 GCA_013399225.1 Rhipidura dahli | reverse complement strand
CCACCGCCGCCGGCTCCGCCCGGCCCGCACGGAGCGACCCGACCCCCGCCCGCCCATCCGCCGCAGCCGCCGCAGCCGTTGAGTCCGAGCGGCCCCGAGCCGCCTCCGCCGGCCCCGCTCGCACCGATCGCCGCGGCCTCCGCCTCGTCAGCGCCCCCCCAGCGCCGGGAGACGGCGGCAGGATGAACCCCAGCGCCCCCAGCTACCCCATGGCCTCGCTCTACGTGGGGGACCTGCACCCCGACGTGACCGAGGCCATGCTCTACGAGAAGTTCAGCCCCGCCGGGCCCATCCTCTCCATCCGCGTCTGCAGGGACATGATCACCCGTCGCTCGCTCGGATACGCCTATGTCAACTTCCAGCAGCCCGCCGACGGTGAGTGCCGGGCCGCGGGCGGTGGCGGAGCCATGTTTGTCCCCTGCCCCCCACCCCGGCCGCCGCCCCGCATCCATTTTGCCGCCCGGGACGGGGCGGACCCGGCGGGACGCGGGGGGAAGTTGGCGGCGGGGCCGCCGCTCACACGCGGCCCGGGCCTCCCGCGCCTCGTGGCGGCCGGAGAAGCAGGGGGGAGGCGCTTCCGCGGATCGGGAGCGGCCGCGGGGCCCCGGTGGTGGGCGGGGGAGCCCCCGGGGCCCGACGGGGCTGCTCCACTCCCGGGGAGGGGGTTGTGGATGCGTGTGCGGGCGGCTCCTTACGTCTGTCCGAGATGAAGGGTAGCTTGAAGAAAATATCGCCGTCATTAGTACCTTTTAATAACCGCGTAAGAGCTGTGTGTGTGTGTGAGTGCGTGATTAAGAGGCCTGGAGAAGGAAGTAGGGCGCTCCGGCGTGGCTGGGTAGTTTCACTGGCGTCCAGGCCGAAGCGTTTGTTAAAACACCATGGCAGGTCTGTCACGTGCAGGGAGGGCATGAAGCTGCTCGGGCCTCCTTGGGCTTCTTCCTCATGCAGCTGGAGCCCGAGCTGGGCTCTCATCCATGTGACTTCGCACTAAACTGTTTCTCAACTCGTGTTTTCATGAGACTTGTTTTATCACGAAGTGTTGCTGCTTCTCTGAAATTACATCCGTAAAGAGCCTCTCTGTAATTCTGGTCATGTTGGGAACACAGTGTGATCCATTTGGAGGTTGTTTCACTAAAAGAACCGAATGTGACTGGTTTTAAGTTTTATGGAGTCCAATTAAAAAAAAAAATAGTAATTTGCCAACTAGAAAATACGTGATTTCAGGTACAGTTAAGCAAACAGCTTTCTAGTATAATGGATTTATTTTCAAACGTTTGAAAGTGAGATACTTAAATTACAAACTTTTCAAGCAATTAAATTTAACTGGCTTTCAGAATTAGCTTTAGTATACAACCATTATCAGATCAGACTTTGGTGTACCGATGGTATCTGTATGTAAGTAATAAAAGTTACTGCCTCATCTTCTTAATAGGCAGATACTTCACCTGTTATCAGCTCTCTCAGTTCAGAGAGTTTCTGATTTATTCAGCAATTCTTTAGGATGAGACAATTTGAATGCTTGTTTTGACATACTTTGCTTTCATTCAATAAAAGTGTATGGTACAGTTTCCCAGAAAGAAAAAAACTGTGATGCAATAATGTCAGGGCATAAGCTGAAGGTGACTAAAATGCTTCTTATCCTTAGTATTGAGAGAGTTCCATAAGGTCTGACTTTATCATTAGTTGAGAAACCAGTACATTTTGTGACTTGGTTTGTAATTTGTCAAATGTGTAAACAAATGCAGCTTTTTCACCTGAGCAATGCTTAATTCAGAGTTTTTAAATATGCCTCTTAGAAAGGTGCTGTTACTCCAGATGTTAAAAGTATTTTTCAGACCTTGGGAGACACAAATATTTTAATCTATAACTAGTCTAGTTCAGCTAAAAGAATTTCTCATTTGTATCAAACCTGCATCTGGCACATATCTGGAAGGAGTTGTTTAAAGTACAGTTCAATGGTATTGCGTGATTATACCTTTTCAAGGTTTTTCAGACTTTTATATTCTTGGCAAATACCTAGAAAGTATTTGCTGGGCGCTTTTTATAGATCATCATGTCCATTTACTGAAACCTTGAAATAGGAGTTTTGAGGTTGAATGGTTATTCTTACATTCCAAACTAGATTCTTTTTATTGGTTTAGCCAAATTTTTAGGTACATCCCAGGCGATGCCTATTAAATAGCTAGTAACAACTACCTTGGGTTTTGAAAAACAGCTTTGAAGTTGTGCTTGACATTACCAGCTGTCTGTAAACGAGGGATCTCAAAGCTCTTTCAAAAACTAATTAGGCCTGATGACACATTTGTGAGGTATGCACCCATTTCAGAGTTGTGACTTTTCTGAATTTGAGTCATAGTCTGGAGTAAAACTCGGATGATCTTATTTAATCACTAAACTAGAAATATTCTTGAGTAATCTGAAACTGCATCAGAATCCTTTGGATTTTTAGAATGGTTGTATTTCCAGAGCTTTTTTTATTTCATAGCTATTGCTATTTACCTTTAGCACAGGTTAGCATTAAGTGTATGTTCTGTGTGATTTTGAAATTGGTAAAGTGGACTGTCCAGTCGACTAAAATGGGAGCTGGTGAGTCATTCAACGAGAGCTCCAGCAGAATCAGCAGAAGTACAGCCCGGGTAGGTGTGTCCATTGGTAACAAATTCGCTGCTGAATGGAGCTGCCTCCTGCAACCGCACAGCCTTTTATGACTGAAATGTAATGAAAGTGAACCAATTTCACTTGCTGGGAATTTTAATGACAGTAGCTTGTGCCTGGTTGTAGATGGAGTCTAGTAATATTTTAAAAATCTACTGTGGAATAACAATGTGGTGTTGATTAAGCAGAAGTATTTAAATTTCTTCTGCTCCATAGGAGAGGTGAGGAGAGCTGTGTTGGAGTTTCCGTGCTGTCCTTGTGGAGAAATTGCTCTGGTCTAAGACACAGACTCGCTATTTGTTAAGAGTGGTAATTGCAAGGGACCCATGGACCCAGTTTTGAGTCAGATGATTGAGAAATGTGTCTAGGAACACACAGTTTTGAGGAGTGTCAGGATTATTCTAGAAGCAATTAGCATGAATTAGAAAAGCTTCTTTTCTAGTAAAGGAAGCCCTGTTACTACTTCTGGAAATAATGAACTGTTTGTTACTGGCACATCTATTGGTGCTGGCAGTAATAATTCTAATGACATCCAGGGCAGCAGTGAAGTCTTATAAGTTTCTCCTGTGTCCAGTCTGATATCCACAGGTTTTTTTTTCCTTTTTATTTTTTTTTAATCTCTCCAACCCCCCTCCCCACCCCACCCCACCCCATTTGTAGTATAAAGCCTTCCAATTATTTTTATTTCTCATTAACAGTATTAGGTTGCCTTTTCTCTCCTGCTTAATTTTTATTAAAGTTTTTGAAAGCTTTATTAACTTACTTAGAAGATTGGCATGTAGTTTTTATGGCTTCAGTTTAAATCAGTTGCTGAGTTGCTACTGTCATGTGAATATGGTAATAGTATCAAAAATTATCTCTTTAATGCCTACAGATGTCTTTCAGAGAATATAATCTTCAAATTTATTTCTAATCTGACAATGTTACAGGAAAGTATATAAAACATGGTGTATCAGTTGAATCCCAGGCTCATTGCACATTGTCTTTGGCCATGACATGCAACAACAAAGCTCAAGATAAAAGCAGCACTTAAAGAACAAAAACAGTCAATAAGGGTTTTCACAATGCGCTTGGTCTTTGGTCCTCCCAAAAAAATATTAACTGTCATGGTTGCTGTTTTTAACTTAACACTAAGCTGATTTCAGTTGTGTTAACATGATGATGTTCTGATATTTGCAAATTACAGTGAAGTGAGTTAATGCCAGTGGGTGTGACTTCAGGTATTTATTGGGGCTTTTTTCAGTGTTATTCCAGACTTACAGGAACAGGGATGAAAAGGAACTGCTCTGCTTGAGAACTATTGCTCTTTTGTGCTTAAATACTTTGTTGACTTAAAACGTCACAGACATGTCTTGTGGCTTTGAAGAGACGTGAAAACTGAACAAGTCTTGATACTTCCCCATCTAAATGCACAAGAGATTTTACATGCAGGATTTAGAAAGTTATGGAGTTCTACTGGAAAAACTACTCCATTGGAGTAACAAAACGTGGTTTACATTACCCTGGTTTGCTGTTTTAATTCTTGCTCCTTCATTGAGCTCGTATGTATTTCATTGTGAGCTTTATATATAATTTCAGATTCTCAAAACTTAATAAATGCTAGTTTTGAATCTTTTTGAACTGTCTCTTGCCCAGAATTTTCATCACAGATCTTTTTTGGTCACTGAGGAAGTTGTGTGGAACAGCTGCCTGAGCGAGGTTTGAGCATCCACCTAGCAAAGAAATTTTGTTGGTTGAGGGGTATTGATATTGTAGGTGTTCCTGTGCTGATGTTTGCAAAAAGCCTGAGACAGGCACAAGCAGTACCCCTAGAAGCATTTTTACTGACACAGTATACATCTTTGTGATCTGGGAGAAGCCAGCTGGTTTTCACAAATGTAAAAACTTTGTAATGGCCCCTACTTCCTGCCTTTTCTCCTGTCACCATACCATTTTTCATAGACCTAGTCCTATAAACTAATGAGATTTGTACAGCTTGCTCAGCTGATTTGTGCTCCTTCCTCAGGGCCCCTTTAGCTGATGAGTGTTTGCCAGTTCTTCCTTGCATGCAACAGACCACATTGGAGGCTTAAGATTTGCATCTTGGTGTTGGTGCTGGACTTGAAATAATAAAAATATTACTAAGCATTGTACTTCAGTTGGTATTTGTGCTTATTAAGATACCTTGCATTTTCTACTAATGCAATAATGTTTTTCCAGCTGAACGAGCTTTGGACACGATGAACTTTGATGTCATTAAAGGCAAACCAGTGCGCATCATGTGGTCTCAGCGCGATCCATCTCTACGCAAAAGCGGCGTCGGAAACATCTTCATCAAAAATTTGGACAAATCAATTGATAACAAAGCTTTGTATGACACATTTTCTGCTTTTGGGAACATCCTGTCTTGTAAGGTTAGTGGAAAATAAAACGTATTGACACAAAGACTCCTCAATTTATGCTGGAAACATTCCATGGGTATTACAACAAGGTTTTTCATTAATAGGTGGTGTGTGATGAAAATGGATCCAAGGGTTATGGATTTGTACATTTTGAGACACAAGAAGCTGCAGAAAGAGCTATTGAAAAAATGAATGGTATGCTGCTTAATGACCGCAAAGTGTAAGTACATAAATACGTGTTTGGGGATCAGCAAACTGAAATTCATTTTACAGAAAGATTTAAAAGCTTACTTAGGAAAGGAAGGTTCTAAAAATTTCTGATTTTAAGATGATGCAGAGTTTTAGTGCTAGAGATTTTAAAAATTGTGTTATCTGCTTATTCTAAAGGCAGACTAAGTTCAAAAAGGCAAATAATGGACTCCAGAGGAAAAAATCATTGTATTAATTGTCTTACAAGCCAATACTGTAATGAGGATTTGGCATCTTCCCTGGCTTTCTGATCTTATTGGTCTGAGATAAAATACAATCCACTGAGAATTCTGAATAACACTTCCTTTATAAGAGTTGTGAGATAGGTGTGTTATCCATATTTTGGAGTCAGCTGATATTTAGAGTTACTTGGCACTGAAGAGTGATCAGATCAGACTAATATTTTTGTATGAATGTCTGTTAATAGGAATATCTAGGGAGTAGAAACTTACAGAAGTGTAATGTTTTGAACATTTTCCTTGTTCTACATTGTAGGAAAAAAGTTATTGGCAACTTGTTTAATAATATTTAGGTTGGGGGATTGAGTGCCTCACAGCTATGCCTAGGGGATTGTTATGGTGTTTGGTATAATTGAAAAATAACAGTTTTCTAAATACTTAGGAGGGTTTGGAAAAAGGATAACAGAAATCAGCATCAGGTTACCATCATGGATCATTTTTATATTTAGAAATGGATAGATCAAGTCACATACAGAGAGGACATGCATTTTGAAATGTTAGTCTTCCTGCTTGTTCTGTTCTTGACTGCCATACTGTGGATGTTTTTATTCAGCATCCATCTTTATATAACCTTAAAATAGTAAAAATGGTCAGCATGCTATCATAAAAGCACATGGGTAAAATACATAATGAGAGTTAATTTTGCTTTGAATTTCTATTCAGGTTGTCTTTTAGAAGTCAATTAAAACACTTCAGTCACTATCAAAATCTGCTGAACACACTGCACTTCCATTCTTACTATACTTGATTGCTATAAATTGGATGAAATTGTCCCAGTTTAAAAATTTAGTTACTGGATGCTACTCTATCGTGTTTGCCAGATATGGAACTATAAAGTTAGACAGTAATATAAAATTTTAAAGGAGGAGTCTGCTACAGTCAGAAATCAGTGTTAGCCATGTACAGGCTGTGCTAGGGCAGGTCCTTGGGCTGCAGAATGTTACGTTCAGGTTCTGTTCTTTTTCTGACACTATGAGCTAACCATTGGTGTTGCCAGTGAATTTGCAATGGTATTTGACTGAAGAGCAAGTTGAACTATTTATTTCACTATGTCTTAAAAAAAAAAAGTCTTCAATATTTTCTGGAAAGGTGTTTTGGGGAGTGGGGGCAGTTAGTTAAATACTACTTGCTTAAAAACTGGATCAGAGAGTGACTACTTTAAGGCTGCCAAGTTTTTAGTATGGCAGAGGGATTATGCTGTTACGTAGAATTTCTGTTTAGCCCCTTTACTTAGTACTCTTTCCATTGTTGAGCTCCTGTTGTCAAAGGCTCTTTTGTAAGAGTGAACAATTTCACCAATGGCTTGAAAGCATTTCCATGCCTCCTAACTGGGATGAACATGCTGATGTAGCAAAGGATAGTGGAATTGTTTTCCTGATTAAGTTTTATCGTAAATATTTTATCTAGAGAATTTCATACCTATAGTGGATGAGACTGATTAAGAATGAAATACAATGCTAGAGGATTACAGTAAATTTTTAAACCTTGAGAGTCTTGATTTAATCTGTATTACTCTGTTCTTCCTACAACTAGATTTGTTGGAAGGTTTAAATCCCGCAAGGAACGTGAGGCAGAGCTTGGAGCCAGAGCAAAAGAATTCACCAATGTTTACATCAAAAATTTTGGAGAAGACATGGATGATGAGAGACTTAAGGAACTCTTTGGCAAGTTTGGTAATGTCTTAATGTTTATATAAACACAAGTGAACTTCAGTTTACTAGTTGTATCTTACCTGTACAGTGCCTTGAAATACAAGGAATCAGGGCTGTCTGACATTGAAAAATGTACTAAAGGCTACTGAAAAGTTGGTACTTAATTTCAGTTTCGAAAGTGCAGTAGTATCTGAATTTTAAATAGGTAGAATAGCATATATAATCCAGTTACCAGAACTGTTTTCAGTAATCTGAAAATAGTGTTGTCAGTGGGTTCTGAAATTTTTTGAAAGTTGCAAATAGAAGTGTTCTCTGGTTTAAGACAGATAGATGTTACCAGTGCACCTTGAGGATGTGTGACAATTGAGTTCACTGTTGCTTTCATTGACCTGCAGACTTACCTCTGTTATTCAGTTGCTTTGTGGTGGTTGACCTAATACAAAATTATAAGGAAGTATTCCAGTGCCAAGCTGTGAGATTCTGCCTTGATGCTCAGTTACACACAGGGCAAAATTATGGTGGACATATGACCATGATCTAGGAATGTATATGATGTGTCACCATCAAAATAGGAAATGGCAAATCCCTTAATGCAGTTACAGGTTCTTCACATTTTATTTTCAACCTCAGCTTTTTAAAAAAAAATTTTTCCCTGTATGCTTTTGGTGTTCTCCAAATGGATATTATGTAAAGCAAGGGAAAGCCTTGTACAAGAGATACCCTGTAGCAGCCATAAGCATCATGTACAGGAAATTCCTTTCTGCTCTTCAAGTATCTGTGGTTGAAACAGTAGCAAATTTAGCTGCTGCAGCTAAATTAGCTACTTTAAATTGAGTCTGTGAACTCCAATTTTTCAAAGGTTTGGAATTGCTGAACTGGGATGGCCTTTCACCGGGATAAATAGTAAAATGTATACCTAATTGCAAAGCCTCCCTCTGTTTTTTTCAGTACCTGTTTCAAAGGACGGAAGCACTAACACTTTTTAAATGACATAATTTTTAATGATAAAACAAATTTCATTCATTTTGAGGTGAAATTTTGGTTGAAAATACAGTAGAAAAGAAATTCAGCATGGCCGACTTCAGCCATAATGGCTGAAGTTAATCAGGGCAAATTAGTAATTTCATATTAATGGGTAATATCTGCTTGATACTACTATTGATGCAGGAGTCCTTTGTAATACAAGTGAAATAAACTAAATATTATCTTAAGAGGATGTTCAAAAGGTAAGAAGAATACACTGTATATAAAGCATAAGTATTTCATTCTCCTTTTAGGTCCTGCTCTAAGTGTGAAAGTTATGACTGATGAGAGTGGAAAATCCAAAGGCTTTGGCTTCGTTAGTTTTGAAAGACACGAAGATGCCCAAAAAGTAAGCTTTTGGACTTAATTTTAGGAATTCTGTAGCTCAGACACAAATAATATGTTTCATTGAGTGATTAGGTTTTTTAAATTGGTCAAGGACGCTGCAAAAAGAAGTGCTCGCTCCCTAAATTACTTATCATAGTTTTTGTCATTTAGAATGCTTTCTCATGAGTAAATGTCAGTTGGTCTAAGGAGCCTCTTAAGATACTGTGATACAGTTGGAACTAGTGTAGAAATGGGGAATCTTGAATAATTTAAAAACCTGTTGTAGTTGGGCTTAAAGGTCTCAATGATATTTGGACTCTCCCATGCTGAGCAATATACAGCTTGGTAAATTACTACATCTCTGAATAATTGGCTCCAGTTTGGTTGCACAAAATGTTTGTGCAAGGCAGAGGAATTGTGTTTTTAAACTGTAGGTCTGCAAAGTCAGCAGGAAAGCTATTAGTTTTATAAAGCATGTTTGGCACAGCTGTAAGAAAATAGTCGTGTTGCTTTTGCTCTGAGGGGTAGCTTTGGAAGAAGGGTCCTTTTTATTCATGTACATGTCTGTAAAATGCCAGTATGCTTTATAACTTAATTCTTTGTCAGTTGGTTGCTTTGATATGTCAGTTGACTCTGACAGTAAGGACATAGCGTCAGGAAAAAAAAGGCAGTACAGAACAAATCATGGCAACAAACAAAGTTTGCTTTTCAAAAGGCATTTTGGTGATTTGTCAGTACTGCAAGTATACAAGTGAGAGATTAGAACAAATCCTGTATGTCTTAACATCTACATTTTTCAGTCTTGCATGTATTAATTGATGAATAGTTTCTCTTACTGTAGTCAGAATCATGTTGGGTGTTTTAAATAACACAAAATTCCAATATCTCTGTAAATATGTCTAAATTGATTATAAATATATACAATAAACTGGTGACTTCTGGTTTTAAATTAATTAAATATGTGCCAGAGTATTCACATATGAAGAGTCCTAATGGAAGAAGTTCATATTTTCATACTTCTAAGTATTTCCTTGAAGAAAGACTAAAAGTGAAAAATAAAAAAAAAAAGCTATACATGCTCTCCATCGCTTAACATGTAGTATAGAAAGATCTGATAGGTACTATGGTTTCAGATGTTACTTTTAAAGATAGAACTAGGTGAATTAAAGCTTTTCAACTTTTATATGCTTACTTTTCTCTGCCATTAACAAGATAAGGCTGGAGAAATAGTTCTTGCAACTTGGGATTTTTCATCCGGCTTCATGTAAAGAAAAATGTTCTGCCTCCCTTGTGACTTGTCTTCAACAAGACGGAAGCATACTTGGAAAGCAATTTTCATGTTAGCATAAGTGGGGAAGTTTTGGGGTATTTTGCTTCAATTAGTGGTATTTTAAGATATATTAACTCCTTTTCTAGAATCCTCATGTAGCTTTTTATATTTGAATTGCATTTTTTTGTATGTCTGAAAAATGCTTGAGTATAAGGCACTGCTAACTTGTTGTTTTTTAATGAAGGCTGTAGATGAGATGAATGGGAAAGAACTCAATGGAAAACAAATCTACGTTGGCCGGGCTCAGAAAAAGGTGGAAAGGCAGACGGAGCTGAAGCGCAAGTTTGAGCAAATGAAGCAGGACAGGATCACCAGATACCAGGTTCAGTTTTAAGCCAAGAGGACTAACTCCATTATATGGTGTTTTGAGATTTACACAGAACACTTGCTTCTAAAAATAACTTGCCTGTTTTTTTTAGGGTGTAAACCTTTATGTGAAAAATCTTGATGATGGGATTGATGATGAGCGTCTCCGAAAAGAGTTCTCCCCATTTGGTACAATCACTAGTGCAAAGGTAAAGTTCATAGATTGTGCTTATCTGTTCTCTGAAAATGAGAAGTAATCTGTCATCAAAGAAATGTTTATTTCATTCAGTAACAGATGTGATCCACTATAAATGTGGGCATAAGCTTTCTTGATTATTGTACGTCAGGTTAAATACCATATGATCATCCTTACTTGAAATAAACTTCAATAGTGAGACTATTGTGAGAAAAATCACATATTTCTAGTGCAATTTTGTGCTCATTATTATTTCAATGAGATTTTCATCTCTATTCAGGTAACAGTTAGCTATTAATTACACAATAATACTCATCTTTATTAAAAACTCAGTAAGACTGTGGTCTCACTTCTAATAAGCTGAAACAAGAAACCCATGCAAGTTCAGTAGGTGTGACACTGGACATTTAGTTTTAAAACTAAATTTTGTACTGACAGGTGATGATGGAAGGTGGCCGCAGCAAAGGATTTGGATTTGTATGCTTTTCGTCACCAGAAGAAGCCACCAAAGCAGTCACGGAAATGAATGGTAGAATCGTGGCTACTAAACCATTATATGTAGCTCTGGCCCAGCGTAAAGAGGAGCGCCAAGCTCATCTCACCAACCAGTACATGCAGAGGATGGCAAGTGTAAGAGCAGTACCTAATCCTGTAATCAACCCCTACCAGCCAGCACCTCCTTCAGGATACTTCATGGCAGCTATTCCTCAGGTACGTGTAGAGATGAGTAACTGAGTATTTTGTACTGTGTATAAAATCTGCTTAGATTTAACAGTAAATATAACTGTTAGCATGTGTTCATGATTTCAGCGTTTTAATTTCATAGTAGGAAGGTGATGGGCTGTTCAGCATGGCCTTCACAGACAACAAAGTCAAGTGATGTTGTTGTGTTTGGCAGACTCAGAACCGTGCTGCGTACTATCCTACTAATCAGCTCGCTCAACTTGCTAGACCTAGTCCTCGCTGGACTGCTCAGGGTGCCAGACCTCATCGTAAGTCACTTCTTTACTTCTTTCCAGTGATTGCTGTAAACTCTGTAGCATTTACCTTTGCACTTGCAAATACATTTTCATGGCATTGCAGTATCGGTCTTCTCTTTGTTGTGTTGTCACCACTTGGTGTTTCAGCATGTAACATTATATTTTTTTAAACCACAGCATTCCAAAACATGCCTGGTGCTATCCGCCCAGCAGCACCGAGACCACCGTTCAGTACCATGAGACCAGCTTCTTCCCAAGTTCCACGAGTCATGTCAACGCAGCGTGTTGGTGAGTTTGATTTATGCAAACTTTAATTATTAGACTTCTGTTCCAATTTTGCTGGTTCAGCATGGTCTTGCAAAAACATTTGGAAGTTTCTTGTCACACGTGGTAACATGTCCTCCTTTTCTGTCTCTTCATAATGAATAAGCTAGTATCACCTTCTAGTACTTGCTTTAAATACTGTCCCAGCAAAGACTCCAGCTGCGATCCCTTCTCTTTAGGAGGAAGCACTTGTTCTTATGTGTTCTTCAGTAATACTGTATGATGGCTTCTGTAATTTCTAAACACAGTTGCAGCAATTGTAATAGGTTGCATGTAGAAATACTGAGATTACACATATTTAGCTCTTCTTTTTATATATATATTTCACATATACATATTTTATTATTGTGAGCCAGTATCATGAATGCAATATCTGCACATCACTGAATGAACCAGAATTGACTGTAATCATAGAATGGTTTGGTTTGGAAGGAGCCTTAAAGGTCATATAGTTCAACCCACCTGGCAGAGGCAGGGAACCCTCTACTAGAACAAGGTACTCGGAGCCCCATTCAGCCTGGTCTTGAACATCTCCAGGGATGGGGTATCCACAACCTCTCTGGAGGCATAGTTCTCCCAGGCTGTATTAGACAGCCATCTCCCTCCCAAAAGTATCTTTTTTAGAATGACTGACATGATGTGCTCAGGAAATTAAATGTCCTTTAGCTTACAGTGAAATTACATTAATACTCAAACAAAGTAGATATTTTTATCACAGGTCTTTTTTCGTTAGTATTTAAAAAGGGTAATTAATGAGTGAAATGACTGGATAGTAGCATCCAGTAAATGTCAGGGTTTGAACCTTTGGATGTGACCAGGGATGTGACAGTTGACAACACTACTAAGATGAAACTGTAACACAATACCTAATTTAGGTATTTGATTCAAGTTGGTTTGTTGGGCAAAAAATAGTTATAATAATAATAATTTGCATATGGAATTATGTTACTATTTTTTCAGCTAATACATCAACACAAACAATGGGTCCACGTCCTGCAGCAGCAGCCACTGCGGCCACTCCTGCTGTGCGCACAGTTCCCCAGTACAAATACGCTGCGGGCGTTCGCAATCCTCAGCAGCATCTCAATACGCAGCCGCAGGTTGCTATGCAGCAGGTATGTGGTGTGGGGAACTGCTCTGTGCTTTTACTCATGTCCTTTGCTCAGGAAGGTGGTGAGGATGATGGGAGGGCAATTGAGGCTCTGCATCATGGCCCTAGAGTAGAAGCACCGGGGAGTTGAGTGTATTTCAAGTTCACCTGGGAATCCTGTGTTGCTTCATACTTTTCAGTTCCCTCATACCTTAGCCTAAATTCTTGTGTTTGCTCCTCAGTGGGGCAGTTTCTAATAATCTTCAGCATCATCATTCAGCTCTAACCAGTAGTATTTGATTAAACAGACATAGTTGTTAGTTTCTTTGATGTTTCTGACGCTCTAGGCATTGTGTATGCCGAGTTGTGAAACACTGGCTATTTGAAGCTGCACCTAATTATGAAGTAGAATTAAATTTTCAAATGTTGTTGAATTGATTTGCAGCCTGCTGTCCATGTGCAAGGTCAGGAACCCTTGACTGCTTCCATGTTGGCTTCTGCTCCTCCACAAGAACAAAAGCAGATGTTAGGTATGTACATGATACCTTTCTCTATGCATTGTAGCAAAAGGACAGTCAAAGTACACTTTTATCAATCTTAAAATGCAGACTAAATTGTTTTAGCAGTAGAAGAAGGTGTTTGTTTCCCTTATCTTTTAAATTTAGGCTGGATTTGTCCCTGATTAACTTCTTTCTCTCTAGGTGAACGTCTCTTCCCCCTTATTCAAAGCATGCACCCTACTCTGGCGGGTAAGATCACTGGTATGTTGTTGGAGATTGACAACTCTGAACTCCTCCACATGCTCGAGTCTCCTGAGTCTCTTCGTTCGAAGGTAGGTGGACTTCTGCCTTGCACTGATTCTGTGGGTGGTTAAGTCTACATGGATCTAACAGGTGCTTGTGCTGGCACAGTGGAGTAGCAGCAATGCAGCAGTGGCTCAGGGCAAGAGTATCCTCTCTCAAAGGGTGACAGTAATTTACATTGCATAAACTGGAATTGTAATGTTCTCCTTTTTCTTTTTAACAATGCAGGCATTGTTTATATATCTGATTTCCACTGTATTATTAACTTAAATATAAATAAATTGGTATGCTTCCCTTAATTAATTTTTCTTTTTTACTTAACAGGTTGATGAAGCTGTAGCCGTACTACAAGCCCACCAAGCTAAAGAGGCTGCTCAAAAGGCAGTTAATAATCCCACTGGGGTTCCAAGTGTTTAATAAGTAAGTCTGACCACTGTAGTTCCATAGGTTGACTGGGGCAAGTCTTTGGTCCGTGGCCTTGTAAGCAGCATGTGTCCTGGCTCTGTGTCATTTGCAGCCACAGGAAGTAACAGCTATGGTAAAAAAACTTCTGTGCTCACTTGGTTAGCAAAAGTTATTGACATGTCATTGTTCCTAACAACACAGCTGGAATTTGTTCTAGGCATGTGTGCAAAAACAGGCAGTTCTGTCAAATGCTACTATTCATACTGTTGTTTGAGAGCAACTTGTGGAATTGAAATAAACTTAAAATGGTATTCCAACCCCCTTTTTCCTTAGTAATTAAAGAGCTTATTTACACTGTAATCTGAATATACTTAGCAAATTCTAAAATTTTACAGTAAGTGAAAATTAAACAGTATATTGTCTTGACTTCACATTTGGGTAAATTTAAAGTCAATTAAAATAGTGATTTTTCTTCATTGCCTTCTGTGGGGTTGGTATCTTAAATGTGCATGATAGAGGCAAATGGTGGTACCTTAACAATTTCGATAGGGAAAAAATGTGAAGTTGCGCATAAAAAGGAATCTGTTACCTCTTCTGGCTAGTTAGGTTTTGCCTGCTTACCACATTTGTAGCTATCATTTGAAGGTGCTTGCTTTAACATCTGATCACACAGAATTTTCCTTCTTTCTTGATGTTTTAATTTCAGCAATTTTCCTTTTGGAGCAGAATTTGAGTAATGATTTTTACCCTTTTTTTTTTCTTGCTAGTGACACTTTCACAATGGAGAAAAGTGCTGAATAGGTTGTCTCTCCTAAACTAAGATGCCCAGATTTTGACACCATTGCTCCATCTGCTCCATGATGTTTTAATAACTGAAAATTGAAAATGCTACTAGAGTAGTTTTTTGATGAGCTGTGTGCTGGCCTCAAGAGTAGATGTGACCTGCAGTCAATCACAATAACATTGTGCCTAAAGTGGTGCTGTCTGTGGTACTGCCCAGTTCTAGAGTCAGTCTTGTCTTGCTAAGGATCACAGACTTTTGAATACTTTTGTGTCGCTAAAAAGTGGTGGGACCTCTGATACTCTGCTTCTAAAGAGCTTTGATGTCCCTGATACAGTGAAAGCCCAGAGTGCTGTATGGCATACAGCAGCAGAAAGCATATCAGAAAACGTGTAAGGTGCTGCTTTCATTTTAAAACATAACAGCATTGTTTTTCTTTGCAGAGCTATCCGGGACTACAATCTAGAACTTCGCTTCACCGAAGAAAAAAAAAATCTAAACATGGAAAAACTATTAAATATTGAGAAAAACATTGCAAAATATAAAATAAATAAAAAAAGGAAAGGAAACTTTGAAGCTTACGTACAGAGCAACGCCGGGGCTAGCAAAACAAATGCTGGTCCTAGATTACTTATTGATTTAAAATTTAAAAAAAAATAGTAAAATAAAAAATACAAATTAATGTTTTATAAACCCAGGGGAAAAGAATTTTCAGCACAGTACAAAAATTTAAAGCATTCCTTTCTTTAATTTTGTAATTCTTTACTGTGGAAAAGCTCAGAATATCACCACTGTTTTAGTTGACAGTGAGAATTGATAGCTGAGCAAAGAAACATAATTTGGATTATAAAATTCTTGGTTTAATAAAAATTCCTTAAACACTGACTTAGTTGTGATGGTTTCTTTTGTACAGTGTAATTTTCATAAGCTTGTCATCCAGAATGCCAGGTTAGAATCCCACTCTATAGTACGTTTTAGTAGATTGTAGAGATTAGTTTATCCCTGTAGACTGTCTTCTAAATAATAGAAGTGAAGGGAAAGGGGAAGTGTTTGGGGTTTTTTTTTTAATAAATTGATTGATCTGAATCTGGTCTAGTATACAATAGCATAGAAATAATTCTATCTTCACCCAGGGTTGATAAGATCTTCAGGTCAGTTTGTGTCAGTAGGAGTTTGCAGTGAAATGCCAATGGCACTAAAGCTGGACGAGGCAGCACTGACACACAAGCTGTTTCATTTGGTCCAGGACTGTACTGAGGTTGGGAGTTGCATGAGATTAATGGTTAAATGCATAATCAAGCTAAGTGTTAAATGCATAACCAAGAGAAAGTAAAAGGGCTTTTGTTGTAAAACACACTTTCACTTTGTGAGCAGACACACTGAAGTTTGTCCATCCACAGATGGATTATCCTACAGTTGCTGCCCTGGTTGGTTTTTATTCCGTTTTAGAGAGGGAGTACTTTCTGCAGACCAGTGAAACGGGAAGGTGTATTTTCTGCCCAGTTTAGCCCATAATTGGCTCTATAAATTGCTTTTTCAAAATTGATAATGCAAAGGGAGAAATAACGCAGTGAGAATGGCATGTCCTGCTTTTACAGAGAAGAGGGTAAAAACTTGGCATGCTGGGCTGGGGAAAAGGCACAAAGATCTGTTAGTCATGGAGGAAGGCATGACCTTTAGCCACTGGAATCTGTTGGGTTTCAGTTGCTGTATGTACAGAGTACAGGTTTTACAGAATTCACAAGAAGGGGGTAGTTAGTTCTGGAAGTCTCTGACATCTGAGTTGTGTGGCAGGAGTCAGTCAAAACCCTTTAGTATGCTTTCTGAAGTCCCCCAAAAGACAATTCAAGAGCCCCCTTATTTTCTTGTCTTGCAAAGATCTTCATGTTTTCTGTTACGGAACTTGAGAAATAAGCTTAGCGTAATGAGGTGAAATTGGTCTGGTGTAAATGGATTCTAATTAAAATCCTTTGCTGTAAAAGCATTAGGTTAAACTTGTAAATCTTACACTCAGTCCTGTCCTGATGGTGACAGACTGGGATAGCCTTTCAGTTGCAGTCTTGCTGAGGTGTAGGACTAGAATTCAGAATTTTTGAAATTGGATGGTGAATCCTGCAAAAGAGGTAGTTAAAGGAAGATATATACATGTGAAGAGGTTGAATGTATAACCTTAATTTTATGTAATGTCAACTATAAAAACATATAAACTTGAGTGGCAGTTTTAATGACCTAAAAATATTTAGCGCCATAATGGGAATGCTGAAGAATCAGATAATATTAAAGGTTTAATGGAAGGTCTAAAGGATAATACAAAAACTTTCTTTGGGATTCTCAGGGCACTAGCAGGAAGTAAGAGGCCACCTCACTTCTTGTTTTCCTAGATACCTTGTGTGTTCTGTGAGTCTGCTAGAGCTAACCAAAGTAATTTTTGTTTTGTAAGAATGAGGAAATTATTTAACATCTTGCCCATGGGGAAACTGCAAAGGAGAACAGGAAGTCTTAGTTTGTACAAGACTTCTTAGGTGTGTCATGCACTAGCATCTGTACCAGCATGAAATATTGGGTAGCTTCTGTGATGGAAGTAAACAGTGAAGCAATTCTGCTGAGGTGATCATAACAGCTTAAGAAAACAGCGCCATGGGTTGATTTGGTTTATTTCTTCATCACAGTCTTGATTACAAAGTAATTCCTTGCTACATACCACAGATGCTTATTCAATAAATGTCTTCTAGTTTATTTCTAAATCTTAAAGATAGCAAACAAGGCATTTGTTAGTGCCTTTACCAATGTGTCTTTGGAATACTACTGTAAAACAATGCAGCATGCAGAAAAAGCAGTTTTTTTCAATGGCAACAGAGAACTGTTCCCTTGGATTAAGAGGCAGCCTGACTGGTAAGCACTTCCTACTGCCACACGTTCCCTCTAGTATGTCATAGGCTTACACTGATCCTCTCCACCCTGCAGCCAGCCAGTGCTAAGCTGATTTTGCTGGATCCTCTGGCATTTCATTCCTTCAGTCCTTTCATGTCTTCCGTCCTAACAGCAGCAAACACTTCACAGTTTAGCAGCAGCCAAAAGCCTACTCCTGAAATGAGTGGTGATTTGAATGAATGTGCAGTATTATATTTGCCATCTGCTTTCCCAGGCAAAATGTGGCTTAATGAGGAACTAAATTAAAGGTTTGGTGCAGAGGTAATCTGGATTGTACTCATTTTCTCTGCTGCTCTGCTGAAGTCTAGGGAATTCAGAGTTCACTGGGTCCAGGGGATGAGGGGGCAAGGTGGTGGAAATTAAGATTGTCTAGAGTCTGGTAATGTCTTATTGCCAGTTTGTGCTAATTAGGTGTCTACCCTTGAATAAATGGTGTCTTCAGTCCTTGCATCTTGAGTTTCCTTCTTGGTAACATTCTTAATGATTGCTACGGACAGGCAACTGGAAGTTCAAAGGTAGCCACATAATGTTTTGAGTTAGGAGTCTTGGAAAAAAGATTTCCTTATATCTACATCTAGTAGACATATTTCTCCTTGGGATAACTGGAAAAAAAAATCCAAAACCTCCCCCCAAACAGCAAGGATTTGTATTTATTTTCAATAAGTCTAGGAGTTGTGGTCCAAACTAATATGCTAGGGAGAGCCAGTCCTTGGGGCTGCAATTCTCACTAGACTTTGGTAGTTATGTGTGAGGCCATGTGGTGTGACCACCTCGCTGAAGGAAGACTTTTAGTCTCACTTTTCTTCTACAGGACATGATCAATGAGAAAGAGTGGCTGTGTAGAAATGAAAATGCAGCTGACAGGGTTACAAATCCCTAGGATATTGCTTTTGAAATGAATAAAAATTGAAAACAAATGTTTTAAGCTACTCTAAGACCACAAGGTGTGCATGTAGTTGCATCTTGGGCAACAAGAAAAAAGGAAGAATATTTTCAAAAAAATAATTTGAAACTTATATTTCTCACTTGGATTGGGATGGAATGTAATCATTAAGAAAAAAAGAATTGACAAGATAGGCCAACATAATGGCCCTTTTGTACACTAAGTATCAAGAGCAGAACATCTGCCAAATGGTCTCTTTCCCATGTCACCTGCTAAGGAAACATCCCTAATCCTGTAGTGTCCCAACTGGCTATAGCTGGCAGACATCTGTACTTTTTTATAGCTCTGAGCACATTTTAAAATACACCACATGGTATCTGAGCATTCAAAAACTAAAAATGGTGCCCTGGGCAGGCTGTGTCACATTTCAGTTAACTTGGGTTACGTGTGTTCTAGGTTAAACCTGAAGTAACCAGATGATATAAAACAGAGATTATGCTTCAAAAAGTGGGCCCCAGGCATAAATGTTGTCACATCTATAAGCAGAAGTTTACTTAATCCTGCCTCTTACCACTGCTAGAGATTTGCCGCCTGTGGCAAATCTTTAACACCAAAGATTTAACTAAATAAGCCACCTACTTCCCCTGTGCCCCTTCAGTAAGAGTGGGACAAAGGCAGAGACTATGGGTTGGGATAACAATTTACTGAAAGCAACAAGCAATGGAGTAAGAAATGCACAGTAACAGCAGCAATATTAGTAACAAGAGTATACAAAAAGGGAAGGTGCTTTACCCACAAAAAGGTGTTTACCATCTCAACTTAGTTCCACATGGTCCTGTAGCAAAGCCAAGATGGTGGCTGTTACCATGCTGCCAGCTCCCTCCTGTCCCTGGACAACAGGAAACAACAGTGGACAAACTCCCAAAAGTGAGATTGTCCCTGTTGTGCTGGGGCTCGGGGAGCACCGCGGATTTGACTCCACACCACTGCTTTGGATGCTGGACTCAGTTCCGTGCGGCTGCTGCCGGCACTGCTGATTTTGATTGCTCGGCCTCACTCCACCCAAGTCTGCTCAGCTCCTTTCAGGCTCAGCTTGGCTGGCTCAGCTGGATTGGGGCTTGCCCCCAGTTCCTCCGTTCCCCCGTGCTGTCCTTCAGCACCACGTGGATTTTGTGTTTCAATGTTTTTTCTTCAGCACCACGTCCTGTAGCCGTGTCTCAGAGAAAACAGGAGGGGATGGATGGCAATGGCACGGGACAGAATCCACAGGGCTGATGCTGACAGCCTTCCCACTGGGGAGAGGGAGGCGAAAATGGTGCACTCTGGGGGGCACTTGTTGGAAATGATACAGCTTTTAAATTTTTTTTATGTAACTTTAGTCAGGGGGTTGTTCACCTTTTCCCCAGGGGGAGGAGAATTGAAGTTTTTCTTTGAAAGAGTCTGTTCACCCATACTGGGTAAGGCCTGATGAGCTTCACATCTACAGACTGGGAGTAGCCACAAGATACACAGGAGAGAAACAAATATTAACAAACATCACCCCCTGGTGCAGTCAGAGACACCTGGTCTGGGAAAAGATTGATAAGAGAACCATAGAATGAGGACCAAATTAGCATCAAAGGCAAAGGGATCAATAACCAATAGGAGATCGAATGCTAAATATTGTGTCATTTAGGACCAATGAATGAGAATTTCTTTGGGGTTTTTATGCATAAATACGTGAAAAGTTTGGTATAGAACTATGTGTGATGGAATGGTTTTCACTGCACAACCCAGGTATGTATGGATGAAATTATTTCTATTGCACATCCAGGCCAAAATGACATCCTGGCCAGAATAATGTAATGCTAATTCTCTAACGCTGAAAAGATGTTGTTGGAGAGTTTCTGTTTTTCCTGCAGTTTCAGTGACACACTCACCTTTGCTTCCCCACAAAACCACGTCCCCAGAAGTGACATGTGTGTGGCATAGAACAGCAACAGAGCCACGGCACACACCATGACCTGCAACCAGGGCACCACCAAAATTAGCTCAATTTCCCCTCCTGTAGTTTTCAGGAACCAGATTTAGGCAGATCAGAAGAGACCAGCAACCTAGAGTGACAACAGTAGAAAATTCCTGTGACCTGCAGCAGAGCTCATTCCTCTGTCTTTCTATATCTCACATTTTCCATTAAACTCATTCTGTAGGTGCTTAACTTCACAGGTTACAAAAGTGGAGATAAGGATTTGCGAAGTGGCTTGAGACACAAACAAGGATGCACACAGCAGCCTTGTTCAGGGGTGGAAGAAAAGCTCCCCCAGGGTGTGGGGAGCCTCATCTCCCAAGTACACCAGGGCAACTGTGACACCAAGGCTATAAAGTTGGCTAAGAGGTGGATGTGGGGGTGTTGCTGAAGTCACCAGATTGGTTACATTTGGCTGCAGAGATGAAAAATAAAACCAAATCAAGTTATTAAACACATTATACAATTTTATTTGGCTTACTCTTCTCCATTTCACCTACAATGTTCACAGTTAATCCTGTTTCTTGAAAAATACATATAAGCCTTGTGTTACAGGGAAGGGGTTTTCCCCAGGTCATCCAGTCAATCACAGCCTTCGCAAAGCAATTCTCTTCCTCTGAAAAAGGGCCTTTTGGTGAGGCTGGAATAACGTGCTTGCATCAGGCCCTGTGCTGTGTTTTCATCATTTCCATGTTAATGAACTCATTCCACATCTCCAGCAGTGCTGCTTGTGTACATCTACGAGGACTTCCCTGTGAGAAGACCCAGTCCTGCAGTGCCTTTCCCTCAAGGGTACAGGAAACACGGGAAAGGAAGCTGTGAAAAACAGCAAGAATAAATCACCCTTATTGTCTGGGAATTAGCAATAAACAGAAGTCCCAGGCCAGAGATGGATGTGCCATTTTAACTACACTTGACCTCCATGAGGCACTTTGTGAAAAAAGGATTTAATTTTCTTACAAACCTGCTGAGTACTCCTTTCACCAGATGGTTGCTAGTTTATCTTCCTTGAGAACAGTGAATTACCATCACTTCATAATGAATTACCACTTTGTAGGCCCCTTCCCTGAGCTATTCTGAACTTCTATCCTGCCCAGCCCCAGAGCTTCAGTGCCCGGGACCTCCCTGCAGGCATGGCGGGGCTGGGTGCGGGGTGAGGGTGAGGTGTGAGGGCACGGTGTGAGGG
>VXAC01003312.1:0-94182 GCA_013399225.1 Rhipidura dahli | reverse complement strand
CTTCTCTTTAGATAGCAACCACTAGGTTTCTAGGATCAATCTAGGTAGNCCATGGACTGGTGGAAGGTCAAATGTGACCCTCTTGTAACTGCTCACTGACCAGTTCATGAATTTTGAGCAGCTTCTCTTTAGATAGCAACCACTAGGTTTCTAGGATCAATCTAGGTAGGTGTATCGTTAGTCCATGTAATCTTAAGGCTTGGCTGCCCCTCAGTGGCCGCTGCTAAAAAGGTGTAGTCAGTCACAATTGTTGCTTTAAGTTGGCTTAGAACGTCTCGTCCAATCAGTCCCAGTAAGTTGGGTGGAGTATTCGTGATGTAAGGTCAAATAGTGACACTCATGCCGTCAGGAAATATGAGCACAACAGGCTCTTTGCTCAGTTTAATTGCCTGGGTTCCCCTTATACCTATGATTCCAGTGATTGGGTGAATAGTAGCCCAAAGATTTGGCCATACACTGATAGACAGAAGTGTAACATCTGCTCCAGTATCAATCATCATCGGACAAAAGATTGAATCTCCATTGGGATGTGTTATCTTGAATTAAGTGTTAGGTTTGCCTCGAGTAATGTCCATGGTCCAATAAATTTCTGGTTGTCCTGTAGAACCAAAACCTTGGACTCTATGCTCCTTATTTCTAGCTGATGGTACACATGCTTGGAATGGGACAAGTTGTGCTATTTTTGATCCTTTTGTGATAGTTACCACAGGATACAATGTCCTGACCATGATTTTTACAACTCCTCTATAGTCAGAGTTGATGACTCCTGGAAGAACTTAAAGTCCCATTCTAGTGGAGGATGATTGTCCTAGAAGAAAAGCACTAAGGCCGTTTCCCAATGGTCCAGATACATTGGAATCTATTAATTTGACACTAGACTCTATAAATGTAGCTTCTACTGCTGTTTCCAAGTCCACTCTGGTGCTTCCAGAAGCGGCAGACTGAAGGGACTGGATGCTTGTTTGTCTGATTGTGCTGCGCCCTTGTTTTGTGTCATCGCGCAAAGGGCAGGAGCACTCTGTACCAAGTTTAATTGGCACTGAAACTGACAATCTTTGGTGTTATGATTGTTCCTTTAACAAATGGAACAATGCTTCGACCGTGTTGATAATTTGCATTGGCTGCAGATGAGGCCTATTTTCCCACATCCAAAGCATTTTGTACCTTTGTTTTTCTGATCTTTGTCCTTTTGGGTTAGATAGGATCACATTGCACCTTGCACTGCTGCAGCTACATACACGGCCTTTTGTCACTCACTTATTTGAACAGCAAGTTTCAGCATATCTGCCATTTCAGCTGACTTTGGCAGCGTTCCCAGTAGCTGTCTGGTTTTATCATGCACATTGTCAAAGGCAAGCATTTTAAACATCCTTCCTTTAGCTTCATCATCTAAATCAGGATGACGTTCAATGGCTGCATGCAGGCAATCTATAAATTTCGCAAAATCTTCATTAGGCCCTTGATGCACATGTGTGAAGCTGGATGATGTGAGTTTATCTGGTATTGTCAGGAATGCATTGAAAGCAAGTGTTTGACTTAAATGCAGCACTGCATCAATGCTTCTGGATTGTGCAGCAGCTGTGACCCAGGGACCTCTCCCCAGTAATTGTTGTGCAGTGATACCATACAGTGGGTCACCTTGGGCTCAGGGGGTCCTTTCTCCTTGGGGGCAAGCTGTCTCCCAGGCTTTTTGGAATTGTACTTGTAGATGTGCTCCTAAAATCAGCCTTTGTACTGTTATAATGCTGGTATAAGAGTATAGGATGAGAAAATGTATTGTAAAAGTGATTGAGTTACTTGTGATTTAAACCCATACTGCACCACAGCAGTTTTAAGTTTTTCCATCAACTTCCAATCTATTGGTTCCCAACGCTGTTCCCCACCGGCATTATATATCACTGGAAAAGCCTCTGGCTCAGACAGAAAAGACCTTCTACTATCACATGGGTTATAACCCCTTTCCATCTTTGGCTATGAGCCCTTTTGATTTCTGGATCTATTTCAGGTTGACACTGCAGTTGTTTTGCAGCTATTGTGAGTGCTGGTGTGGTGCCACTTATAAAAGTATAATTTTTGTATGCTGGGGAGTCTGATTCTTGTAAATTTAGCTGTTGCAAGGAAGTATCTAGGTCTCTCAGCTCATCTTTTACATAGGGGGATGAATTTCCACTGGCTGCATTCTCATCTGACAATGCTGGTGTTGAATTTACAGCAGTGTCAGTAGGAGTAGTTGGAACTTGGCAGTTCCAACTTATCTTATCTCTTCCCTGCTTAACTCCCTCTTGGACCGTAATGGTTCCAGCTGGCTGAGTCGGAGGAGGAAGAATCGGAGGAGGGGGGTGCTGGGTACCTTCAATTCAATGGGACCCCAAGGTGCAATATTTAGTGATATTTAGTGGTAGAAAACAGAGAGTTATCAGTAGTTACTGGGAATGCTTGTAAAGTTTCTGAAGAGATAGGAGGATTTGAATTTAATCCAAGGGAAGCGGCTGCTGCAGCTGCCACTTTTCTTTCCCCATTCATTGCATGTAACATATCCACTATGTATTTCCAAACTGGGACGTTTTTTGCTGCCTCTTTCGCCTCCTTTCCTCCTTCTGCTATCGTGTCCCACAAAGCATATCCCACAGCTTCCCACAGTGATATTGCAAAAGTCACTTCTGTCCCAGGGGTGAGATCACAGTCCCAAAATCATTCAAGCAGCGCCCTGAGAGCAGATGCTTCATATTTCTTCCCTCTCTTAGAGAGGATATGTTGGAGCAGCTTTAGGACACTTTCTTTATCATTTTTGTCCAACCTCATCCCCTCCTCCAGCCACTCACCCTAATCTGGTGAGATTCTGTTTAACTTGATTAGCAGAGCGCTCTGCTTCCTCTTCCTTTTCTTCCTGCATCCAGCACGGGGCTACGCCGATCTCTGGCCTTCTCACCGGGCAATGAGGATACTTTTGTCTGGCTTCTCCACTCCCCCTCACTTCTGCAGTGTCCGATCCAGTGTGATTCAATGATTGCAGACTTCTCTTATCGGTATCATGTCGGGGTCACCACTTGCAGAGGCAAAATAATGGGACATCATGCAGTGATCAATATGATCATGTGAAGCCATTTATTATTGACAAAATATACACTTATATAGCATTTTCAGTTCTGAATATGTGATGATTCGAACATCGTTGGGTCAAAAGAAGTGTAATGGTTGGGTGCTTGCTACTGTTAGCATGTTGCATCTAAACTTCTGATTGGACACTTGCTGTGACTGCTATTCACCATATTTCAGCATCTCACATCCTTTTTGTTCAGCATAATATATCAATCCTTTTTGAACGAAATTATTGTTTCAGCAATTACTAAACTATATTTCTTTTGTGCTGCGGTCAGTACATCCTTATTTCATATCCTGGGGTTGTTTCTTTTTCTTTCCTCCATGGTGTTATCAAAGATAGCATATCCTTTATTCAGCTTGATTCAATGCTGGGAAAGCTGGGTTGTGCATTCCCAATGTCTGTTTTCCTGTGTAAGTTCCTCAACATCAGGCCAAAAAGAAATGGCAGAAAAATTTTCAAATGAAAATAACAAATTCTATCTTTGTCCAATAATTTCAAGATTTGATGGTGCTATTAACAGAGGAGAGTTTGGGCATGTGGCAATAGATAGAATAAATAAATCTAATTTGCAGTCTGTGACTTAATAGATGGAAATTCTTTGAAAGATTTTAAGAAAGAATTAACAGTAATAGAAAATGCTCACTATAACATTTCCTTGTCTGATTTATTTTCTCTAGGAATTCTAAACCTAAACAATCCCAACTTTTGAAGTATATGTTTTTGGTAAACATCAATTATATTTGAACTAAATATCTGAAAGATGAAGGGCAAAACTCAACAGAAATGAGTGCAGGGTTTCCCTTCCCACCCAATCAACCCATTACTGATGATATTCTAATGATTCCTTTCTGCCCGTTTTATAAGCAAGTGGAGATTTTTTTGAGAAAGACAATCTACTGTTAGAGTAAAACATCTTGAAATCTAGGAGATAGTGGGATTAGTGTTTCTGACAATGTATTGTTCCTAACAGCTTCTATATCCCATGGACTAGATTCAGATGATCTCCTTGGCTGAAGGAGAGAATTTATGTATTAGACTTCTTTTAAAAATCTGACTAAAATCCCCTGAAAAAATTGCTCTATAGATCATACACTTTTATGCGTATTTAAATAACGATTTCACAAAACTGGTAGAAATTCATAAGATTAGGACAGCAATGTGTTAATAGGGTTTTGTGAAGCAAGACTGAACAATAGCTCTAAGCAATTCCATTTTCCCCTTGTTTATAAGACCATTCCTTTCCGCCCCCTCTCATTATTTACAAAGAGATAAACAATATGCAAAAATCTGACATGTTTCCTGAAAAGGTTTGAATGGGCTCTTCTGAAAAAGACTTTTAGGATTCTCCTCACCCACTTAAGCCTTAGGAAATTGATTTATGCCTCATCAATGTATGAGATGAAATATTTCTCATCCTTTTCAGAGATGGATTTTCATCCATTCCTGCAAATCTTATGTTTATTTTGTGTCTTCACCTATGAATGCACAATGTTTTACTGCTTTGCATATGTATACACACTTTCTAAGCAAAAAAGTCAAATATTATGATAATGATGATGATGATGATGATGATGATGATGATGATGATGATGATGATGATGATGATGATGATGATGATGATGAGGATTAAGTAAAGTTAACATTTTCAACATGTTTTCATTCTCCAGAAAGAATTCATGAAGGGTTTTGTACTTAAAAATGGTTATGCTGAAATATTTCTATGGAATACCCTGATTAAATAAGAGACAAGAAACAAAAATGCTTATTTTAATGAAGTAGCAATACTTTAAAATACTTTGAATTTCTCCCACTTGTGTTTTCTCTCTCATTATCATAAATTTTCATTTAAGTGATCAGAGGTTAAGATACGTGCATTGATCATTTGCTCACAGTCTGTGTCTGGAGTAGGGGAAAACTCTTCATAGATATAAATTGTATCAAAACCAGAATTATACAAAAAAGAAAAGGAACAATACCCTCAAGACCCCTGATGACATACGGTATTCTTAATACCCTTTTTAATCGTATAATTGTGAAACTGCCCAAGGGTTCTTCAGAATGATGAACAGAGTAATGTTATTATTAGTAGCAAATTATTATTGCTACCCATGATTCAGTTTTTATGTGCTCCTTTTTTAAAAATAATGTAGTATTTTTTTAACAATTTAACAATCAGATATTCAGCAATATCTGATTTTGAGTCATCTGTCAATAATTTATTAACATAGCTTTATACAGATAAGCAGCATTTGTTTTGAATTGCTTATACTTTAAGCTTAGAAATAATAATAGGAACAGGAACAATAAGAAAAAGAAAAAAAGATTAAATAGGCTTTTTGCTTTCTTAGAGAATCTCTGTAAAATCCAACAGAACTTGTTGCATTGCTCCCATTGTTCTCTTTTATGTTTAACACCATTCTCAAATTAAGAACAGGAAACTGCACCTCACAAACTCCACACCAACATATTGGATTAGCAGCGCCAAGATTCATTGATGGTTTACAGTACCATTTTTTGATCCCTGCTTTTTGTTTTTTACTTCTAGAATTGTTTTTAGTGAGGCCACTGTTGTTACTTATCCATACCAACGGCCATGGGCAAATCCCTCTCACTCAGCCTAGAGGAGTAACCTTGAGGGGCATTCCATTGAAGAGAGGAATCTTCACACACACACTCCTAGAATGGGTGTGTTAGAAATTAAAAGTGGTGCTTGGCTTTTATAGTATGAAGTGATTCACAGTCAGATGTGTCTAGGCCAGCAGCATCAGCTCAGCAGCTTTAGGTAACTTACCAGTGCTATCACTTTTTGCTTACCTTTTCAGGAACTTTGTCTGCCACATCCTCACCAATGCCAGTTTCTGTGAAGAAACACCATTCTCCATATCCTTAGAAAGTTTAACTGTGGGACTGATCAGTCAGGCTGATCTCAGTGTTCTTCAGCAGCAAAAGAAGTATCCTTCCGCACCCACCACTGATAGCTTTGCAGTAAGGGTTTGCAGGAGCTTTGTCACCGTAAGTACTGTTTGCTATATCAAGTAGCCAAATTCTTGTTTGTATAATAAATTATGGGGTTTTTTTAAAGGTCATCTGTACCTGTGTAACAGTTTTCCAAAGTCAGAGTGACCTGTTGTGATGAAGGAAGTAAGGAGGCATAGTGACACTGTGCTTACAGCATCAGTCAGTGGGCCGTCTGAGGATCACTGTTATATTCAGGCTACAATAAGTTCTGTGAAAATTTCATGGTGGATGGCCAAGCAGAGTGGGAGTTCACACAGAGGAAATATGAGCCTTTCAAGGAGGCCCTCTATTGTGCCCTGGCTTCAGAAAAATATATAATAACATTAAATTATTATTATATTTTATCTTAACCAGATTTTATTCCCCCTTTTCCCCCCAAATATTATGTCACTAACTAGAATGAGTACTTGTCTTGGTAACTATATTAAGTCACTCTCATATCAGGATAACAACACCATCTTTGCTGGGGCTGCTAAGGCAAAACAACATCTTCTCAGGTGATCTTTTATCTGCTGATTCTACAAGTACATGCTTATGTCTCAGCTGCTGCTCATGAATGATGTTTAAAGATGTGTGAAGAGACAACCTAAAACCTTTCCAGCTTTAAGAAACATGTAATAGAAAATGTTGCATTTTTATGTCAGAAAAATTTTAGATAGATTAGATTAGATTTTAGATAGAAAGATTTATGTGAGTGTAACCTCAGTTTTTTCATTGCAAATAGTTGTGTCATGCATTATTCACTATTTTAAACAATGTTTAAATGTTTAACTTTAAAGTTATCTCCAAAAAAAAAAAAAAATAACAGATTATACTACAATTATTACATATTATTATCTACTTTACTCTGTAAGTGGTCGACAAAGCTTCAGCTAGCAATGAATTACTTGCCTTTTTCTAAATACTCACATTCCAGGCATCTCACTAAGAAATCTATATCATTGAAAAAATTTCAAGTAATTAAAAAGAGTGAGATTTCTCAGAGACCTCTACTTTATATAAATGGTTAAATGATTCTCTGCTATCAAATAAACATTACTGGATTTTAAATGTCAGGAATTAGATAATGCTGAGTTTTAGGAAATTACTTTTCTAAAAGTATATTGATTCTGAGGCCTATATTGCTTTGAATATAAATTTTTAATACTGTATGAAAATATCATAAAAAAGAGACTATTTGTCAAACAAAATCACCAATATTTTATCTGCCACCAAATACTGCTGATGTACTTCCAGTACCTCGGATACATACAGGCCAATTTATAATATTTATTTTCATGCCTGTCTAGGCAACTAATATACCTGTTGTTTTAGTTAGGGTTATTTTTATTTTGTAAATAAATAGGAAATCTAAATTTGGACTGTCATTTATAAACTAATTTTTACTTAGGACCTCTAGTTTTTTGGGTTTTTTTTCACAACACAAACTGCTTATTTGCACTTTGATCTGTAGATACTTGATCATGAATTTTGGCAATCCCATCATTTTCAGTGCAGGAGGTAAAAGAAGTTACAAAGTCAGGTTGTTGGCAGGAAAAAATTCTAAAAATAAATGTTTCAATACCAATATATATCCACTTATGTGACAGTAAAACCGTGGCAGTCCCTCAGCTGAGAATTACTGGTAATTGCAGCTATACAGCTTGTAAAGCATGCCTTGAAAAACTTGCTATTTCTGGAGAAAGAAGAGCATTACAAATCTGTGAGTTAGATAACTGAATCACTTTTGGGGTAAAATAAAACTTGGGGCAAATGCAATCATAACACTCACAAATGTTTTTGTTGAGTAAATATTCTGTGATGACAATTTTATTTTAAATCCCATCTGTGCTCAAGTAGCAGCAGCTGCCAGAATATCAAGAGATATGAACATATTTCCAGTACCTTGCCACTTATTCTTACATGAAGCTTGTGTAGAAAATCATAGGTATCATTTTCCAGTTTATGCTGCTCCTCCATTTCATCATTAAATGGTTCTTAAAGAATTAAAAAGAAAACTGTGAGCAGTCTCTTTGCTCAGGAGCCAATCAGCACATGTAGTTGAATCACATTTAGGTCAGAGGCCTCTGGGGATAATTCTACACTACCAGCTCATGCCTGTTCTTCCCTTCAGACCATTGTTAAGGGTCAATAGGCCAGTCCATCTCTGCTGACCCTGAAACACACCATTTATGAAAATACATATCTTTGCACTTTTAAACTATTCCCTGAAAACACTTTGCGTGGTCTTCAGCTGTCTTAACGTAAGAAGCCAGAGATTCTTAATTGTCAGACACCTATGTGGATGGGATTATACTTTTTTTGTCTATTCTGAAATACAGCCATGATATTGTTAGGGTTCTGAAATGGCATTAATTGTTTATGTTTAAGCAACTGAATCATACTAAGTGTATATAATTACTCATAGAATTTTGTAAAATTACAGGGTTTTTTTTTTTGTTTTAATTGCAACTATGTTTTAAATGTATTTGTGAGAAGGGTTTTTAATGAATCTGTAAGTGAAGTGAACCCAGTCATCAAGAACAGTAATGAAGTCAGTATGTTGATAGAAACCCATTTTTCTCCCAAATATGCCTGTTGATTCTCCATTCATTTCCTGGAATGATTCCGCTTGGACAAAGATGTTGTACTACCTGTAAACGTTACCATCTTCATCTTCAACAGAAGCTGCATAAGTGTAATGCAGCTCAAATATCTTTGGAGTGGGCATATGATTAAATGATTACCTCTGAATGTCATGTACTGGCATCTCTTCCTTACTCTCCTCCAGCAATACTGACAGCCTCTATAACCATTCTCAAGCAGTGTATGTAAACTGAATGATCCCATTGCAACCAAATGGATTTATAATTCTTTGCCATATTGACACTGTTTTCATACTATTGCAGAGTTGTTCTCGTTAGAATTGACATTCTGTCTTCCATGCAGTGTAAGTAACCATATTGATTACTCCTTACCCATATCTTGCTTGAATAACTCTGTCAATTTTTTCCTGTGAAACTCAGCTAAATTTATTAGGTTCTTTAACATGATGGCCATTACCATCAGGCTTCCTTGTTTTCACTATTTTTAATGCAGTCTCACATGAGCCTTTTACAACTCTGACTCTAATCACTGATTCCTTGTTCTCAGTACATATTCTTTAGATGTTGTCTGTTTACAGCACCTTGTGACCAGTTTATTGAAACTGGCTAGCCAGCCTAACCTGCAAATTGCATGGTGCTTAGTGTAATGCTTTGAGATAACTGCAGGGTGGAAAATTCTGGGGAAGATTATTATAGACTTATAACATTACTAGTGTACCTATGGTGTACAAATAGATGTAGCATAGCTGCAGCAGCTGTGTTGGAAAGTCAGTCGTTCCCTTGTCCTACAAGTAATGGATTTTCCATTGATCAAAATGGTCTGTTAAGTTCATCAAATAGAAAAGAAAAAGGAAATGGCTTTAAAAATCCATTAACCACATGTAAGTACTTCACCAGTTGTGCGCATAGAGTACCATAAACTTATAATTTTTTGTTCCTTGTTATGGGCTGAGTCTTCTAATGACTCCTTCTTTAATTCCTCTACAGATGCAGTTAATGCTTTGTATGGCTCAACACTGGCCCTCAATTTTGCTTGACGATGAGACCTCTGATAAAAATTATATCTGAACACAGGGACATAGAAAACATTGTAGTACATCTGGACTAGTAGTATATTGGAGAGAAAATCTGTTCTGCTTTTTCAAAAACTCATTTGATGTTTTTAAAAACCACAGATTATACTTTGGAAAAGTGATTTGAGAAACCTGTGAGGCAATAATTATATTTCATGTCTTAAAACAAAATTATCAGAAGCCATGGCAAAAGTTGCACCCATAGAAATCTGAATGCTAGGCTTAGCAATGGAATTTTAAATTTAGAAGGAAAGAGGCCTTTGGGTTGCATTCATTTCTGTACCTACTTTGCATTGTGACTGAAAAACACACTTTTCCACATCTGTTAAAATTTGTTCGTGCTGCAAAAGGAAAAGGGAGAATCTCTTTTAAAATCTTGCTGCTACCATGAAAATTGCAAAGACTGTGAAATATCCCTGTTCCATCTGCATGAAAGATATTTTTTAAATCATTGTTTTTTGAAGATTATTTCTCCTTCAGGGCGTAGTACAGTGTCACTTTTTCATAATCAGGGTAATATGATACATTTTTCTTTTTTCCTTTCTTTTTTTTTTACATAATCACTGAATAGTGGGATTATGACGATTTACTGTCCTCAAGAGCAGTCCTCCTCATCTCACAGTGGCTGGGGAGCAGGGCAAGGTGAGGTCAGCCAGGGCTGTCCCATCTCTGGACATCAGGTTCCCAAGGGGATGGGGACAAGCTGAGGCTCAGGGGTGACAGCATGCACCATCCAGACACTGTATGAAAATGCAGGGGGATGTTTGCAGATGGTGTGTGATCTGCCCCTTCAAACTTTGTTGATTCAAGAAGGAAGTGGCTCCAGATATGATTTAGGTAAGCTTAGGTTACTTCTCTACCACATGCAGCTGGTTGCCTGGTTGTCCAGCTGTTCACACTGGTGGTTTGCTAGATGAGTCTGTTCCTTTCTGACTGCCTGCCAACATGCCCCAGGCATGGGAAGCCTGTGGGACCCAGGGTCTGGCAGCTGCAGAGAGTTATGAGTCACAGCTCTTCCTCCTGTTCCCTGTGGCTGCAATTATGTCTCTTGCATCTGCGCCTGGACTGTGTAGGAGATGGTCATTTTCCTTGGGTGCATATGCTGTGGTATACTTCTGCCCAGCCACAGGCATGAAAATGTTCCTTTGTGCCACCACAGTCCTTTTACACAGAAAAGGGAGACAAAGCCGTTATATTTGGTATATTCTGCTATGCTACAAAAAATTCTTTTTTCATTTATACATTCAAAATTTGCTTTCCTTCAGAATCTTTACCCTTCTTTAATTCAATGTAATATTTTATATATTTGAACAGAGTTGCAATTTTTCAGTGTAATTCAAATAAACATTACTGTTGTCCCTAGTTGGCAGAGGGCAGTAGTGCATCTGGTAACTAAGACAGACATATTTATTTAAATTACGTGTGCCTAAATTAGGGGATTATATACAAAGGTGCCTTACTGACACCAGAGAAAGAGAGAAGAAAAGGGCTTTTAAATAGGCTTACACAAATAAAAGCTGTGGAACGCATCCATTATCTTTCCTCTTAAGTCAAACTGAGTTTCAATGTTTCGGTAGCTTACTGCATCTCCAGTTGTATAAAATGCTGTTTAATTTCAATTCTCTTGTTACACTCACCCAGAGAGAAGCTTATCTTAATCTCACTTCATATTGTGTCAAGGATACAAACATCACTTAACATTTTTCTTCCACAGAAATGCTGGTCACAAGCATAGAAGAAACTTATTTGTATTGTAGTCAGTGCCTACGGCAATCAAAGCTCCCATATTTTCTGCAGCAGTACCACTGACCTGAATTCTTTGTTAATAGTCCTGAAGTCTGTAGCACTCCAGTATTGCACACTAGACTTCCTTGTAGCTGCAAAAAAGAGAAAGGTTTTCAAAATGGGGGCTGTGTCCTTGTGGTATTTGATTCAATTACAACGTGTGTTGCCCCTAGCTTTATATTTCTGTTGAATTACATATAGATTATCTAAAACAGCAGAATATTTTTCTGTGGGGAATTTGAAGGTTAGATAGATATGGAACAAAAAGAAGAGAACTTTACTTGGATAAGATTCAAGGATTGCTTGAGAATGATTTATTCCTTGTGAAACTAAATGGCACTGAAATTACTGTGGAGCCTGGTATTTCAAAATTAACAAATTGCTGACAGGAAAGAAACAGTTAATTTGTGTACCAGAGCATCTACAGATTCGTTAAGCACAATCTGCCTATCACTTGTTATATTTTTGCATTGTGACTTTTTACCAACCTCTCTTTGTAGTGGGAAAATGCTAGCATTTCTTGGTACTTAAAAAATATGAAAACCTTTACTGGTGTTAACCTGGCACAGTGAAGAATGAAAATTTCTGCAATGGAAATACCTGTTGATTTACATAAATTTAAACACAAAATTCTAACATATCAGCAAATTTATGCTATTAACCCATTTATGATTTAATAAAAAAAGTTCACGGTGTTTTTTTTCCCTATGACTTCTTTATACCTTTTTGGTTTTTCTTCTTCTAGCTTTTTGCCATCTTTTCATTTATGAGTTTTGGCAATTTTCCCTGTTTTTCAAAAGGTAATAGAATTAGTTTTTTCCTGTAAAGTTTGACAACTAGATGAAGTGAAGGGGGTTACTTATAAGCCTCTCTAGAGGAAGGTCTGACCTCATTCAGCCACTAACCACTACATATCTGTGCTCCAATGAAAGTTTGATGCTGAATTAGCAATTGAAGTTGGTGTTGAATGGATTTTACAGAATTTTCCATTCTGTCTTGTAGCGGTATTATTATTCCAAATAAAAAAAAATTACTTATCTGCTGGTCTTTTTTTTTTTCTCTGTGTTGTTTTTGTTTGTTTTTTTGTTCATTCATTTGTTTTTCTCAAAAAGGCACCAAATCAAATTTCATTTGTTTCCCCTGATAAGGAGAAAAATTCAGTTTGGGTTCATAAATCACATTAATGATTTCATTCAAATTCCAACTGGGAGATATTATTACTAAAGTATTTTCTCTTTATTAGCAATTGAATTGTTATAAAAATACTAATATGAAAACATTTTTAAATAATATTTGCAGAACTAATCCTGGTTTGGAATGCCCCATACAGCTGTATAAATGAGGTCATGCATATATATGCATGGCTTTGCTGCAAGTGGGGAACTAACTGCATGTTGGAAATTTTTGCCCTGGTCTTGGCTCATCTACAAAAACCTATTGAGAGGCTACTGAGTGGGCCATCTGCAGCAGATGCTCCAGAAGGATATTCTGAGATGTGGTCCATATGTTTCTGCCAATTTAACTATAGGCAACTGATAATAGAGGCTATCCTTTTGTCTGCATAAAAATGTTTCACTCTCTAGGATTGAATCCCCTTCCTTGAGTGCTTCATGGACTTATTATTTTGCTCATTTGTGCCTTCTCTTTTCTTGTCTCCTTGTGTCCAGTTATTTTCTCTGTTCTCTGATGTTTACATTGTTGTGGTCTGTGTAACTTTTCCTCTAATTGCTTCTATCAGTTGCTTAGTCATGTAGGTATGAAACTTCTGAGTTGAACTTTTGCAAAAATAAATTGGTTCCCTACCCTAGAAAGGAAAATTGCAATACTAGATAATGAACATACTCTGCTTACTCATATTTGACATTTCAATTTCTTAAAAAACTTTTTCCTAATAGAGACAAGGCTGCTCTCACAAAGACTCCTTTGGCAATGGTTACAGTCAAAATGCACATATTGATTAGTATTCTTTACAAAGCCCATTATCTACTTTGAAGACCAGTTCATTAAAATGTGTTCTGCTTCTACAATACGGAGCTTGTAAAGACTGCTGAGGCTGTAAAGAGTAATTTCTTAAATGTTCCTAGAGGTCTGCAAAAAAGTAGAAAAGTCACCAAAATTGAGCTTCCTGAGCTAATCTAGGGTTTGCTAAAAGTGATTTTGTTGTTGTCATTTCCATATGTGGCTGTCATGGAGATCTATTCTTTGGGAAAAAGAACTTTCATAGGAAGTAATGAGCTCATTTAATGAAAATAATATACAAACACAGACAAACACACACATATGCACACACCCATATTGAAATGACTCTTCTGAATCAATTTTCTTCCTTTTAAGTGGATAGTTTTAAATTCTTTGTACTTTTTACAGGATGTATGTAGATATCCTTATTTTTATTTAAAGGGGACTAAAACAGTCCTCTTCACTCTGGTACTTTAAAAATAGCATGTTAATAATCTACAAGCAAAAAATCCTGCTAGGGAAATCAACTGGCTGAAAGTTGGTCTTGCAATAATAAATCTCAGGTTTGGAAATCAATAAATGAAATTAAGATAAACTAACAAAACACTAGTTCATAAATCATTTGCAAATAATCCAGCAGAGTGGTCAGGATTTCAGATGGGATTTCAATATGTCTACTCATTGAGAGGACAGTTCACCATTGGGTGAAATGGCAATTTTGATGGTAAAACCAATAACTATTGAGAAAATCATTCAGAATGCACAGGTAAGTACTGAATGAATCTAAAGTGGTTTTTTATTCCATATGTCTAACTGAATTTTATTCTACTAATTATTTTTAGAATAATTTGAAAAAAGACTTGCTTCCTATTTTTGATTGTTTCTTTATTTTTGAAGATGGCAAGTAATGACGTTATTCACAGAGACAAAACTGATGCAGCCCAAACTGGTGGCTTTGGAGAAAGATGGTGGAACTTGGCTGAGGACCGTCAATTACATTTTCATTTAAACAATTTAGTAAAAGATTTTAGCAACTTAAAATCTAGTTAAACAATAAGATAAAAAATTCTTGTTTTAGACCTAGTTGGGAACACTCAATTCACATGAGAAAATACAATTTGCAAAAACGGACTGCTATGTATAATGATAATCATAAACAAATATTTGATTTGAAAACTAGGGAAATTAAAATGAAAATTTAGGACTATTGAAGACAATAATTTGACAAATCAGAATTGAAGGGAAGTATTTCACATTGAGAACAAAGTAAGATGACATTACAGTAGAACAAACAGAAAACATTAATTGGGATGTAATAGAAAATAAGATTCTGATAAAAATTAATTTTTGTTATTTTTTAAAAAAAAACCAAGGTTATGTATTCACATCTTTTTATGATAGAGTTTTGTAACTACATCAGAACTTGAGAAATTCTCAAACAGGAGCAATTAAAGTGGAATAATTTAAAATCAACAAGAACTCAGTAATTTCCACATAGTGTTTAAGGATTTGGAGAAGAAGTGCTAGAAGGAATTAAAATTAATTTAATTGATCTCAAAACTGATTATTATTAATGGGAATTACACTAATGAATTTTTTGTAGTGGAATCTTGAAATAATCTCGAAGTGCTCCTTTACAAATTTTTGCCACTGTTTCTTATGATTACAGGCATAAAAGGTGATAAAGTTCTACACAGACGTAAGGAAGATATTTTGTACTGAAACAAAAAAAGGCAGATGTAAAAAAAGGTATTTCTCTACGGTTGTATGTAGAGTTATGATGTGAGGTACTTAGTGTGACATCTGCCCAGAGATATGAAGCAGAAGAAATCTTCTTCTTTGGGAAGCAGGAAAACCAAGGTTTAAGGACAGCTGCTCCAAAGGATGCTAGGATGGAGCATGAGCTCTTCTCAATGTGATTTCTGCTGTTCTGGTGTGTGAGGCTGAGCAGCTGTCCCAAAGGTGCTATTACTGACATAAACATGTGGAGAGCAGCATTTTGACTAGCCCTTGGGCAAACCCAAACACAAGGAGTATCTGCATACCTGCTCCTCTTTCTGGTGAGGACTGGCTTTTCCTACTGAAAAACGCACTTTTGTTCTGTTTATTTACACACACACAGATGTGCACAGGACTCTTTCTGTCTATTAACCATGCAGAACTATCCCTTAACCACACCTCAGCTCCTGACAGCTGAAAGGTGTAGCTCCTCTCCTTCTTGACAACCGATCCAGATGAAGTTCACTCACAAACCACATAGAAACCAGTGAGTGGAGGGATTAAATGGAAGATAGGGTGGACTGCAGTGACATAGCAAGGGGTTTGGACAGACAAGTAGATTGTCCAGAAGCATGTTTATTCATAAAACAGACCTTTTTTAAACCCACTCCATCCCATTTTCCTCTCTGATCAGCCTTGATTCCTCCTTTTTCTTCAGCTGTGGCCCTTCCCATAAACATCCTGTAACACCTACTGTTCAGTTTCAGTTTCCTGGTAACACACTGGAAGAAGTTTTGCACAGTCCACAAGCCCCTGTGGGACTCAGAATAGTCTCATTTCCCCTTCCTTTGCAGCTACAAGGATCTGGTGGAAGATCATTTTTATGACCAGGTTTGTGGGGTTTTTAGTGACCCATCAGTCAGGTGAGATCTCTTTTCTTTGGTGATGTTTGCTTCATCTCCTGTTTCACAGAGCTTGTGCATTAGTGTTTTAGTTCATTACTTTTGCAGTATCTTTTGGTAAAATTTTAGGCGAATACCTAATAACTAATAACCATGGACCCTCTGAAAGCAGAAATTCTTCCATTCTGCTTAACCCCACATCAAGGATTAAGGAAAAGCTCAGAAAAAAAATCCAAAATACTACAAATACCTAGAGGGATGTATGGAATAAAACACTAGATTTCAATTAGTTGTTTAATAATTAAACATAAGTGGATAGGTGAAGGAATATCAAGTAGTGATATAAAACAATCCATGCAGAGCAGTAGTCTTAAAAGATACACAGAAGCACTGGAAATTACTCTTTTGACCACCTTCTCTATCTTTTCCATATTTTTCCTCCAATACCACTACTTTTCTTGTTTCTTTGAATATTTCTATCACTAAGTCTGGAGTTGGACTTTTTTGAGCAGGTGCTGTTTGAATGACAAGAATATTTTTGAAGATTAATTCAAACAACATAGGAATTGCATTAAAGGAGGTTAAAAAAATCTGGATCTTTTTTAGCACAATAACTACAAGACCATATAGGCAGATCACTGGGATTTCACTACATTTACTGCTTCTCCTTACTGGACTTGTTGTGTATCTCTTCATTTTTCATGTTTTTACTGACTCTGAAATTTTAATACTGAGTTTTTAATAATGTTAAACTTCCAACAATCTACTGAATAGCCTGTGGTTACCTATAAATAATTGTAGCTGTACAATTATCTGGTTACAGTTCCATAGACTGGGAACTTTTTTTAGTAGTATCTTCAAGTCCACAAATGTCTTAACAAACTTTCGTATGCTTTATGGTGGTCAGATTATTAATGTTTTCATAAAATCAATAGTACATAGATAGACAGTTTCTGGATTTCAGGTAATTTTTCAGTTATCTTTGTTTTTTATATTTGTGGAATTTATTTGTCTCTTTCACAATCTCACATTAGTGTCAGATATGAGTCAGACACTTAATTTTCCCTCTTGGAGTTGTAGTCCAAATTTTATTCTCAGTAAAATTTTTTCAAGGAATAAATCCTAATTTCCCAGTGAGTTATATATTGTGGAATACTTTGCGGTCTTTGGAAATATTTTTTTTTTGATATTGTGGGGGTTTCACAATATTTTTGAGATTGAAATAGCTATTTTTATTTAACTATGTCATAGCAGTCCTTTTTTAAAATCTTCTTGATTTGATTTGAGAATGATCCTGATAATTCCAGAGTTTACCTAAACACTGATATTTGTTTACTGACTCTTTTGATGGTAGGTTTTTTGAATAACATGGTAAACTTATTTATTTTATCATAGTTTTTTTAAAAGTTTATTCCTGGAAATCAGCTTGAAAGGTGCACATCACAATCTTGTACCTTTTTAATATTTTTGAACATTTCAGACATCCCCTTTGACCACTGCCTATTTGTTTTTCTCTGTGCCAAGGCAAAGACATTACACTAATGTCTTATCCCTAGATTTTTGATAATTAGAAAAAGTGTTTACATTTAGAATTTGGTTTGGACTTGTTTACTTAGCATTGGTTCTTCTGGTAGGTGAATCCATCAGGCCCACGGAGCTACAAGTCTTTCCACCATAAGAATACGCTGTTTGTAGGAAGGAGTCCCCTTTTGTTAGATATCTATTTAAAAAAAACCTGTAAAATTAGAAAGTTGCAGCTCAAGGAGTAGTGTGGACTTCATGGAAAAATTCAATTAGCGGGGCTTATTTGTGCTACAAATTATACAATATTTTAGTGGAATCTTAAAAGAATCTCAAAGTGTTCCTCTACAAATGCAAAAGATTAAGTTCTTTTGGGACTTTATAATGAAGAACATTAGCAGGCACCATTTGTCCAAATAAAGTAAAACTATTCTTAATAAACCAGTAATTGTGACTTTTCTATTTAATTTTGAACATTCTGCAGCACTGCAAACACTGTCTTAAATGTAACCTTTAACACCATCTAAATAGGATTGGTCTTATTCTTACAAGACCTATTATCAAAACTCGAGATACAGTATATAACTCTTCTGTGTTTCATAACAAAATTTGATACATGATACATGAAAATTTACATCTTCCATAACAAGTGGAAGAATTCTCTATTGAAAATAAAAATATTATTGTTATACTTTGATTGCATTCAAAATGTTTTGATACAAGTTTTATTGGAAGAAAAAGGTTCACTAGACATGTTTTGCAGAACCAGAGGATGCCTCAAAATAAACATGCATGAATTTGTCTCTTTTCCATATTTCTAATATTCTTTTATTGTGATATATTGAAAATAGACTTTGGATTAAATTAATTAAAACAAGGTAATTAGAATATTCCAATATAATTGATAGAAGGATTATAAAGTGTCTTTACATGTCTTGATTAAAGCTACTGTGCTATGTACATGACACTAGAGCCCTCCTATCCTTATGCATTTAGTAAAGCTGTAACTTGACTGTGAATAAGGAATTTTTGTCCTCTTTCCAATGCATTTCTGACTTAGTAAGGATATGCAGCCATTGAGAATGCTGGTTCTCAACAAACACAAGCAACTTAGAGCTGAGTATCTGGATTTAAACTACCAAAACTTGGAACACTAGATCAAATTAAATATTTGAACTCTGAATAATACTGTTCAAAATATATATACAGCTTCACAGTAGGGTCTGAATGGAGATTTTAATTTTTGCCATTTTCTGCTACTTATCCTTATTTAACATATCATAATGTCATAATTTCAATGTCTTTCTTTGTGATTTTAGTGCTGATTCATTTACCTTCCTCACAGCTTTTTAATGTAAGTATTCTGTCTGCTGTCATCTGCATTTGGGGCTTAAGCAATTATAGCTATAGATTACCTACGCCATCCTGGTTTCCTCATAGCAAATTTATGTAATGCATACGTGATTTTACAATAATATTTCTTGTTTTCAAGAAAAAAACATATTATCTACCAGAATACTGGAGATGTATGCAGCAAAACTGCCTAATTTAGGTGAGAGTCACATCATCATTCCGGTATTGAACAATGTGAAATATACCTCTATTTTCTTGTATTCTGAAAAATGTTTGTTTTATCTGGACTACTAGTAAGAAACAAATATACAAACAAAAATATGTAGTTTACTTACCAAATATTGACTCAGTGGGGTAGAGAAAACACTGGGAAACGTTGTGGCACTATAATAAAAAAGATCCAATGAATCTCTGATTTCTCACTTATTTATTGCTTTATAAAAGATGAAATCTTAAAATATGATTCAACATTCTCAGTTTGATTAGATGCTGACCTGGAGAATCTTACATGATCTATATGGACTCAAAACACTGACAACAAAACCTGTTCTTTCTGTTTAGTATTTTTACCCTTGTTCTGAAGTTAAGAAATCATGTATTGCATTAAAACCAGCAGCAAGCTATTCTGCTCCAGTTACTCTCTGCAAATGATCTGTCATAAAAAGCAAATATTTAAGCTAATTGTATTTACAACTATATTTGTTTTCAGTTCCTCTGCATTTCTGAGTCTTTTTGTTGCAAGACCATACAGATCAGTTTTAGAAAGTAAAAGTTTCTTTTCCTTGCTTTGATCATTAAAAATGTACTTTACATGCATGTCTGTTCTGTGGAAAAGTTTGTTTTCCCCTGTAATCTACATCTTTTTGTATGGAAGTATGTTGACTGTCACAGAATGGGATTCATCTGTATGTAACAAAAGGTTAAGAGAGATCCAGCCTCTTTTCACTGTGCAGAGTGGTTTGGAAGAACAAAATGTTTTCATAGGAAGCATAAGGCCAAACTATCCTGCTACGACCATTTTAAACACAGTTCACAAACTGAGGGACAGAGTCCATGGCTACTCAGAGGTCAGTTGATGCTACATAATTTCTCAGCAGGATGGGAAATAATCCTAACAGAAAATGCAAGAGAAGCTGCTGCAGAGCCCCTGATGGCCAGGGACTGCCTCACCAGATCTTTCTCATCAGTGGTCCCTCCATCACCCCTCGGAGACTTGTAGTCAGTGTCCTGGATTTCTGCAGCAAAACCCCATGTATTCTCATTGATAGCAACTTGGGAATGAAAGAATTTGTATTTCTTATCAAAAATATACGATAGTTAGAGCTATCTGTGGGAAGGACAGGGTGAAAATTCATGTTGGCTGTTACTGGGAAAGAAAATATTAAGCAGTCAGAAACTGAAGCAATGAAAGCAAAACTACTGATTTCACCTCATGGGGAAGACAAATAATGACTTACTAATGCTATTTTTTGTCCCCATAGCCTTTTTAATCTTTGTTGTTGGATAATTTCTTATTAATTCTTCCTATCCATGTTTTAAATAAGCAACTGTTATTTCTTTATAAGCATATTTTGAATACTTTCAACTCTAAAATTTTCCTTAATCATGAAAATTTTCATAAGTCACACTTCTTAAAAGGGCAGAGACCTCAATAAGGACAAATTGGGAGAATTTATGTTGCACATTGCATACAGTTTTTACTGAAAATCCCCTGACATGACTTGACTCCATTTTCAAACATACATTCAAGAATTGCTAATGCATTCCAGTTAATTACATTATTGCCCTTTTTTATTATAAACCCTTGGGTGAAAAAAAACCAGAAGAAAAGAAGCTAAATATAAAGATAACTTATGTAAAAGAATTATTATACTTCCTATATATAGGATTTATGAAATAAATATACGAAATTTAAAGTAAGTAAAGTATCCAACTCAGTGACAATATATAATGTACAGTAAATGTTCTCTACAACACAAATTCTGCCATTTATTTATGTTGATTTTATACTTGTTTATTCTTGGAGATATCCACAACTCAGCTGGATGAAGTCCAGAGCATAATGTTTTAAGTTTGAAGGTGACTCCAATTTGTGCAGAGAATTGAACCTATATAGGTGACCTACACAGGTGACCTACACAGGATACTTAAAAGAGAAATCTTTCTATCATTCTATCCTAATTAGATTAGAAAAGGCCACACTTTATCAATATGATAGTTTAGTGCACGCTCATAGTTTAATAATATAATAGATGAGGGAGTTTAGGTGAAGGTGTACACAGGACTGAAATTTGTTTGTTCTTTTAAAAAAAATCACTAACAATTCAGCAGGACCCTGTAGAATCAAAATGGACTTTTTCAGTTGTGTATTCTGTTAATGTAAGAGATGTGTAGAAAATATATCAACAACAGGGGGAACATCTGAAGATAGGCAAAATTATTTTTCCTTCATCATCCCCACTGATGTCCTTGAAAACCAACCAACCAACCAAAAAAATAGGAAAACCTCCACAACATTTGAAAAGGTAATAAGTATTTCCTAAAATAGGATTATTGATTGATTAAGCTGAGACATAAAGCTCCAAATTATGCAAATAGATTTTTCCAATTAAAACAAAATACAAAAAGCAAAAAATAAAAAAATCCCATTACTTTCACTGTCAGTTTGTTTTTCCTAATTTCGTATAGCTGTAGGAGACAAAATTCTTGAAATCTTTTGCAGTTTCCTTTTTTTTGCCATAAATAGTTGCATTTTTCATTCAAATATCAGTCTTCACAGACAACAACCTCATTAAAAGTCCTTTTGACCAGTTTCTCCTGGACAGTCTCTACCATCTGCATTCTTGTATGTCTGGATCTCTTTCTCAGTACAATTTGCTAGAGGGAAGAATAAAAAAAGTCTACAACAGAACCTCAGAGACAATTTCACACATCTGTTCCTGCAGGTGATCTTTCATTCTTTTTCATTTATAATTAATGAAAAATAATGGTGCTGACACAAGTTAATTACTATGAAAAATTACAGTTTATGCTATTCATTACTTTAATGGCAAATTACTTGAGCTTTTCAAACACTATGCCTAAGCAATTAGAAGTGTTCATAAGGAGTTCACCTGCTATTTTTTTTGTATGAGTTTGCACTCTGTGTAGTGAAAGGAACACACAATGTTTTTCATTAACTACTGAGGTAACACAGGAGAAATTAATCACTAGTCCTGTGTCTAAGGGAGGAAAATTAAGAACAAACTGAGCATATGTTGATGTAGCAGAGGTCAAGCAACAATACACAAAAATGTTCATTATAGGTATAATTTTCTCAGTGTATCTAAAAGAAACTTTGTTAAACCATGTCACTTGAGAAAGATTTAATGTGAGTATTTGGTAATACTCTCATAACTTTACCAAAACATTAAATTAAATATTAAAAAAATAGAATTAATATTCTCCTAATTAACACATTACAATTAGAATAATGTTTGTTCTATATCTTGATCTTATAAATATACAAATTAGAAATGTATTGTGATATTTTTCATGTAATTAGAGATAAAGTATATTTGAAATATATTAAACAAGTCTAATGTGTGCAGGAAAGTAATTATGAAAAATGACTCATCCAATATCTGAGAACGGGGTACTTTGCTTTTTATTTTAAAAGTTGAATTGATGAGAAATAGTTTTGCTTTTACTGCACATCACTGGTATATTTTGAATAATGCAGGGATTAACACAAAAAATTAGTGCAAGAAGTGCTGTTAAACCTGTTTATCTTTCATCTAATTAGCTTTTAGGCAGATTAAACCCTATTTCATTTTTCATTAATCTACTGCTACGTTAACCTTATAGAAATTGTTTCAGTTTCAGGGCAAGGATTATCATGAATCACATAATACAAACTGTAAAATAGCACTTTAATGTACATAAAATATCTGATCCCCAAAACAAAGCCAGGCTTCCAGGATAAGATTTTGCAACAGAATAGAAATTACAGGAAGCATAAAAAGCAGTACATGGAATTAAAAAAAGAACCTAGATTTCCCTGCCTTCAAGATACTGTGAACATTAAGTGCTATGATTTCCATAAATATTTTACTCCTGACTGGAGTGCATCAATTTAGCATATCAATCTGATATACAAGTAAGGAGGAAAAGACAGAAATACCTAGCAGGTCTTAAACACAGGGGAACATAACCTGTCAGGAATTACTCACTTTTACACATTTGTTAAGTTATATTTCTTTTGGAACATAAAAATAAATTAACTGGAAATCCTTACACTCTATATGTAATATGCCTCATGATTCAGAAGCTAGGATTTATCCTAATTATTTTATTTTATTTATTTATGCATTACAAATGAGACTTGGTTAGAGTCAGGGTGCCTTGTAGATCACCAGCAAACTGTAAATATAACTGACCTCTTATTTTAAATTTGTGGCATTGCTGCTAGGCATTTCCAAAGCATATGTCTGGAAAATACAAACAGGTTTTGTTTTTGTGATTCAGACACTCACTGGGGATTATTCCAATACCACTGAACTCATTTTCATTTAAAGCTAATAAGTACATGAAGTCAGGATCTTCAAATCTTGGAGTCTATTATCTAGACATTAACTAGCTGTTCCTCTACATCTCAGTTGGTTGCCTACATTTTATGTAATAGATTGAATTATTGCCCAAAAAAAGGCGAAAATATTTATTGAGATTTTCTCTCTTCTGAGCTTGATTAATACCCAAGCAGTACATAATTTAAAAAATACTTGACAGTCAAGAATATGGGTCATCACATCAATAAATAGTATAATTTATGGTATTCTTCTTGATGTAACTAAGGTTGTGAGGCCTGTGATGTGGAAGATGGGAGGATCCATTATCTTTTACATTGCTGTGATTTTTTAAAATCAAAATCATTAATGGATATTTTAAATCTCTAAATGTGGGAGTAACAGAATAAGGACAAAAGATAACATATTTTTTAAAAGCTTGATAGCATGAAAAACTTGCATGTATGGTTTCAAACAGTATTCATAAAGTAGGACCCACAGAGTATCATAAAGCCCAATTCATAGTTTACATGCAATATTTTTAGAGGGCCAAATTTTAAAAAGTGACTGCTAATAATCTGAGAGTATCTTAGAAGTCCACCTATCTCCTTTCTAAAGGCAGTAGTAAAGAAGATATGACACTCAGCACAGTGTGTCTATTACCTATTTACTTCCAGATTTTAAATTATTTACCAAAATAACTGGACAATGAAAATAACACCTGAAAATTCAGTCAAAGGATTGGCTTTCAAATGCCAGTGTCGGACAATTCCACGCTGCACATAGTGTTTGCAAATGAATGGGTCTGTTAACTGGTTATAGACTCAAAATAAGGCAGTCAGTCCCTTTAGACTTTAAATCCCTTTAGTCCCTTATAGACTTTAAAATGATATGAAATATTCAAGCAGTTGAAAGTACATCCTATTTTATGTTCATAATACTTCATTATGTTTTGTTCCAGGTTAAGATAGAAAACAAATAAACAAGCTAAAAAACCAACCATTTTTTTTCCAGCTTGGTGGCTTCTGCACATCCTGGGTTTTGGCAAATGTAAAATGTGTGTAAAATAGGCTGAAGTAATAAAAGTCTACCACCACGCAGAACAGGCATCTTCATACTTATAGCTGAGGTTCAGCATTTTAAACCCACAAGGTCTGAGATCAGATGGTAGTCAGTCACACAGAGTGAAAGAAATTGGAAAAAATACATGTTAGTATATAACTACCTCTGTAAAATAACCTCAGAGCTTTTTAGCTGCTTCTTCCCAAATAGTCCAAGAGCAGAATCAGGCACTTTCAATATGCAATTTGTCTCATTCTAATGTAATTTTCTAATACAGGTCGAAAGAATATTGCCCCAGAAGTTCATGATTTATCCCTGAGGATTACAAAGTGAGTCCAGGGTAAATAAATCAGAGACTCAATGTAAAGGCTCACATTGTAGATGTCAAAAGGTTGGTGAGATGAATCCCTCTTCATGGCATGAAAAGTTTTCACAGCCCTGCTATAAATTGAGAGAGAGACACCAGCAATCAGAAAGAAACCTGAGAGAAATTATTTATGGTTGCTAGGAAAGATTATCTATCAGCTGAAAGAATGTCTCCTGCCCCCTACCTGCCTGCAGCCTGGACAACAAAACATGAGCCACCATCAGTCTCAGTCAAAGGGGAGGTTGACATCTGGCTGAAGAGTTACGTCTTTCCCCTCCCATTAGCCTCCCTTAGAAAAGCTTCTTTAATGATTCTCAAATTCCCCTTCCACTTCTGTGAGGGAATCAAGAACTGCTATTCCTTCTTTGTCCTGCTTATAGTTCTCACAAAATGATGCTCAAACTAACTTGACTTATTTTGGCAGGCAAAATATGGAAGACTTTGGTAAGCAGCAGACCCAGAACATCAATCAGGAATTCAGAAGTCGCAAGTCACAGGTAGATAGAAAGAGAAATATAGTTAAATTCCTCTTAAACATATTTGGATAAAAAAGCAGTGAACTCTTGCTTACTGTCTTGCATAAAATTAATTGAGTCCCTGGCTGAATTATATGCTGACTGAATTTCTCTGCAGAACTGGAAAATTTTGAAAATCAGAAGGAAAAAACCATTCCATTTCAGTACCGTAATTCAGAATCTGCCTGGTTGATGAATCCCATTTTAAACTTGTATTTTGATATTTTCTTCAAAAGATAAAAATGTAACATCCTTATCCCATCTAAAACAAAGACAATGATTACTTGGACCTGTGTGGCTTTTATTCAATGCTCATTTGTTCTGTTCTGGTCTACAGTTCAGCTTAAGTTTCATGTATCATATTAATCTATTTTGCAGGAGTTGATCAATTAACTTGAGAAAACTCTGTGTAGTGTTGATTCAATCATATAACAAGCATAATTTAATACAAATCATGCATCAGACATTGATTTTTCTCAACTGCTTGGTAGAATTAGCATCACTAAAAGATGCAGCCAAGCTGAACTAACAATATTAAGCATTTCTGCAATTTATCTCTTGCTATAATGAACAGTAAGTGATATAATGACCAACAAGATTAATGATAAAATAAACATGCTAGTTAGATTCACTCCGCAGTTCAATTCAAGACAGTGTGACTTGAAATAATAACTGGGAATACTAATACAAAGATGGATTTATTAATGGAATTTGAAAAAAATATTTTTCCAGTAGTTATTTTTTAGTTATATAGATTCCAATTCCCAAAATTACTGCTGCTAGTGTTAATGTCAACAGGTAATATGAAAAAAACCCCCCAAACATAAACTTCCATAATATTCCAAATGTTTTTGTTATTTAAAGCCAGGAAAATAATTTACAGAGACTTAACTGAATTTTTTTCACAAAGCATCAACAATCTGGTTTTTTTTGTACTTCTTATTTCTATTTACAAACATACCAATCACATGCAGCTTTCAGATTCTGGACCAGGATAAAATGAAACAGTATACAAGAAAACAAAATTGAACAGTTTGTGAAAAAAAATGTTTAGAAATTTTTCTGTCTTAAATTCTAGCAGATCTAGTGAAGACTGAAAAGTCTTGTTGACTCCATATTGGTGTTCAAATTTCATTTGTTACATCTCTGTTCTTGTATTTTCTATTTGTCTGCGTGTGTGTTTTCTTCTATTGTTTGGGTTTGGTGGTTTTTCTCTTTTGCTGTTCTTTTTTTTTCCCTGACAACTGTAAAAATCTTGTTCTCTGCTGAAAACACTTGCCATTGGCACAGACCCTGCTCTGCTCACTAGTGTTATCTCCCTGGAAAATAAAAGTCAAGCAAATTTCTTTTGAATTTTTAGGACTGATACCAACATAATTTCTAGCATGTCACAATTTTCAGAAGGAAATCAAATGTTTAGCTTACCAAGCTGTAAAGAAAGTCCCCTGTGGCCACAGAGAGTTATTAGAATGTCAGACTGACCATAAGTCTAGTTTATCATGTTATGAACTACTGCACATATTGTCACAGTTTAAAACACAGAACAAATTCATGGCACCAATCCTCTCATTCATTGCATTGAAAGTTGCCTAAATATGGTGTAATTTTTATGAAGTCTAATGTCAGAGACCTGATGGATGAGAATGATAATACTGAATGCCACAAACTGAATCAATTAATGAACAATATTTTGCATTTGGTGACAGAAAAATGAATAATTCTTGCAACTACTCAGCCAAACCGTATCACTTTTATTTTACATATCAAACACAAAGAATTGTTCTCATACTGGTTAAGGCTTTTTCTCAGCGATTTTTTGGAAAGTAATTTCAAAATGCTAATTGAAAAAATACCAAAGTGTTTTGTACACAAATAACAAATCAGTTGCCTTTTTGAGTACTTTTTTGTAAGTGAAGTTTTAAAAAGTTTGTTTTCCATATGCTTAAGGAATTTGAATGTAGTAGCAAGATGTTGCTGTTTCTGAGATCTTCAACAATGGCAAGATGAATCATGATCCCACATTGACACATCTTTTATTAATTTACTGTAGTCTGGACTAGAAAAAAGCAACCATGCATTTATCTTTATAAAATTATTTTATTTAATTTAATAAACAAGCATAGATACAGCTAAAGAGTGTATCTTAAATCCCATTCTGCACTAGTTCTATTTATGTCAATGATATGAAAAATAATAATAGCCAAGTCTTGGCTGTCGATTCCACAGCCTGCACAAACTATCTGATCAGTGACAAAATATCCATGAATATTCATTCAAATCCTCTTTTATTGTACTATTCCTACAGCCATAAGTCAAAATACCCCCCAACAAAACAAACCAGGCAAAACCAAAAAAGAAGTAAACTTTGAGATAAACAGCTTCCTGAAAATTTTGTTATTTATTTCTGAGCTGGGAAATACAGTAAAAGTTAACCTTCTCCAGTGGGCCAAGACAGGAAACAAGCTTCCTTAGCACTCACTCAGTCAAATGTTGAAGATTTCAAATGTCCTGGAATGCCAAAACTGATTTGCTTTACCAGCACTGTCCTTCAATACACATTTCAGCACTTTAGTATATCTTAGTTTGTCTCTGGTTTTTACAACAGTTAAAAAAACTTCCTCTACCTGACCTCAGTGAAATATCAAAATTTTGCTTACAGCAATATGGTTAAATATATACCTTTCCAAATTTTCCCTCTGTAATAGAATAATCCTCATTACTGCATTTTAAATGTAAAAAGTTCTTTAGTTTTTTGTCAGGATAATTTTACTCTTGACTGCAAAATGTTAATTGAAAGAGGATGGTTTGGTGTTCCACTAATGGGAAATCAAAGACTGAGAAAGACAAAGCTTTTAAAGGAAAAAATCAGTAACTATTGATATCTCACCCACCATACTAAATCCATGATAGCACAATTATTCTTTTCAGAACTTAGCCTGAAACCTTAAATCTTAAAGACATTGATGATGCAGGATAAAGAATTACAGGAGCTGAGTGAGCTGTTTGTTGTGACCTGTGAGTGGAAAGACTGGAAGCTACATCAGGAGTCAAAGTAGAAACAACTCATCATGTTGTTTGTCCTTCCCAGAGGTGATATCAAGAGCAGTTTTTCAAGGCTGAGTAGAAGGATAAAAGTCTGGAAGATTTCCTTCCTGAACAATGTCCAAACTTCTCAGACTGCTTTTCTATTCAGGACTGCCTCCCAAATGACTCTATCAACCAGGCCACTAAATAGGCTAAAGTCTGCCCACCAAAGTCCAACATATCAGTTCTTCTAAGCCTTGTTGTTACTTCTCTGCCATTTGGAAGTTCTATAATTTAAATTCTATGCCCAAGACAAACTTCAGTCATCATGTCACCTATAAAACCTTCTCTGTTTGCAAACAACAGGTCCAGTGGGCCTCTATCTATAGATTTCTTTTCACCAACTATGTCAGGAAACATATCCCTCACAGAAATGATCCCTCCAGGGAACTTCTAGACTGTTTCCTCCTAAGGGTGTTGTATTTCCAGCAGATATCTGGTAAGCTGGAGACCCTCACAAGGGCGAGAGCTAGATTTCTGCCAGCTACTTGTAGAATATTTCATCTGTCTCTTCATGCTGTTTGGACGCTTGATAACAGACTCCAGTCAGGATATCTGCCTTGCTGACTGTTCCCAGCTCTCATAAGCACTTAACCCTGTTTTCACCATTGCCAAGTACACACCAGTAAACATACTTCATAGTATGAAAAACAACTACCCTATCTCTTCTGAGGAGTTTGTAGTGATCTGTCGCAGCACTCCAGTTTCCTGAGTCACCCACCATGTTCTGTGATTGCAATCACAGTTTTCCTGCTGCACAGTGGATTCCAAGTTCTCTTGTTTGTTGTCCGTGCTGCCACTGCATTACTGTGGTTTCACTTCAGCTGAGCTATTGATCCCACCATCTGTTAGGTGCAGAAGCCCTAATTCCTGTGTGAAAATTCTCAATTGTTTCTGTGGTTTCCAGCTCTCAGCAACCATTACTTCTCTGCTGCCCTGTGTAACTCCATTCCCTGGCTCCACTGAGGTGACTATGACGCTATGGACATTAGCAAACTCATGTTTCAAATGTGTTTCTGTGTACTCAGCACATCACAAAACAGACCAAGAGACCTTAGCAGCAGACCCCAGACTTTGGTGCACTACCTCCATGCTTACACCTAGTGAGCCTGGTTCCCTCTTCAAATCTACTTTAATGCTCTTTCAATGAGCCTTACAAAACCCTGCACAAAGATCCTTTGAGATAGGTGTATCATATCTGCTGCCAGCAGGCTCAGTGTTTTGTGGCATGGACTAGACTAGACTAGAGGAGACCAGACTATGCAAGACTACACCAGAACAGTGCCAGCTGGAAGTGATTTACAATGCTTATCTAATCCAAGTGTCAAAATATCAAATTCTAGACACTTCTAAAATTTGTGTTTCTGCACTTGGGGCTTTTTTGGTTATTGAAATTTTAGCTTAATTTATTTTGTGTGTTGGTTTTTCTTTTGTTTCATTTTTCCCCCCTCTTTTTCCTGAAAGATAGAAATTACAAGGAAGAAGAGTGAGTTTCAGTAAAAAACTATGTATCTCAAAATACTTTTCTGGCATTAATTAAAATTATTCTGAATGAAAAATAAGAGGTACAAAAAGCATACTGGCTAACAGTAAGGGTTCCGGAAGAAATCTCCTTTTATGGAAAAGAGTCACAAAGCAAATTTCCCATAGTGCACTAGAAATTTGTGCAATTCTGAAAACGGATGAAATTATTTCCTAACCAGGTCTTAACTGATGTTCGTGTGGCTGTCAGGAAATCCTTTGCTGTTTCCTAGGTGGCCTCAGTTGATTTCATGACAGGAAAACCAGCTGCAGTTACCTGAGCATGAACCAGTTTAAAACCCACATCCATGAAATTACTATGTATCATGTAAGCAATATATTTTGCATTTGCCCTGAATTTAATTGCTACTACTTTGAGTGACCTTTTGTTCTGTTACTGAAGGTGACCATCCAACCTTTGTGATTTTCTTAATGCATCGAAGTCCCTTGTTTATTTCTTTCTAATTTGTGCTACCTTTTCTCACATATAAAGCCAACCAACTTCATAATGCACCTCTTCAGCCCTTCAGGTTTCCACTTATAATATGAAGTGAAGAAAGCAGATTATTTGCCTGGTTCTTCCCTGAGAGGAGCAGGCAAGTACAACTGCATAAGGTAGGGGTCTGGTTATGAGAAAAAAGAGATTATGTCTGTATGAACTTCTGCTGATAGAAACCCGTGTTGGTTTTCTTGAAGGCTTTGGGCATCTGTGGGTAACACAAAGAATGTAAATTATCTTAAATTCTGTTTTGCTCTAGTCTTTAGAGTGGTGGACAGCAGATAAATCTAGGTAATAAATTTTTCCTGTTCTGTTCCATCTCCTTTTCTTACTATTGTTTAACTGTCTGATGGTCTTCTCACCACTATATTTTTCAATCTGTCACGTATTCAAGCAAGTAACTGATATTGTGATATTTTTAGGTGTGTCTGCCCCTTTGCTGCGCACTCAAATTTGACCCTGCCTATTAATACAAGCACACCTGTTTTGTAGTTAACTAAAATCTGATACTGATTTCATGCGGTCAGAAAAATTTTGGAGAAAAACTTTTTCACTGGTGGTCTGTGTATGACTTAAAATGTTCCAGTTAATGCATTATTTCTGGACAAATTTCAAGTTTTTTGTTCACCAGCCATTCATCTTCCAAAATCATGATGAATATCTTACAATTAATATGGTGCCATTTACAGTTATACAAATCCAAAAGTAATTTTATGAAAGATAATAAAGAAATGGAAAAGAAAATAATTTGTATTAGATGTACGTTTGCAATAAGGTCTCATCATAGAGATACAGTGGCTTGGGAGCGAAAATGTGTGATCAGCCAGAGACAGAAAATCACTTCAATTAAGGAAAAAAAAAAAAGTCTATTTGTTGAAAATATCCCAGCATGCACTCTTAGAGTGTTTATAATGTCTTTAAATATCCTTTTTGGATAATATAGTTTTAGTTTTTCTGATGCCTGTTATGATCCACCCAACTGTCCTACGGGATCTGGCAGAAATGCTCACTGAGCCACTCTCCATTTACCAACAATCCTGGCGAAGCAGAGGGCTCCCATTTGACTGCAAGTTACCAAAGGTAAGAGGGAACAGAAGGAGGATTTGGGATCTACAAGCCTGTCAGTCTAACCTGGGTGCAGGGGTAGATCATGGAGCAGATTATTGTGAATGCCAGCAAGTACAGGATAAACAGCAGATCAGGAACATGGATTTATGAAAGTCAGGTCCTGCTTGACTGACACATTTACTCACAAGTCTTCATTTTCACTTGTTGTTAGTTTCTGAGGGAACTGGAGTAGTTTAGCCTGGAGAAAAGCAGGCTCAGGGAAGACCTCATCTCTCTCTTTCCTGAGTGAAAAGTGATAGAATAAGAGGAAATGGCTTCAGGTAGCTGCTCCAAGGGAAGTTTAGCTTGATACAAGGAATATTTTCTTCATCAAAAGGGCTGTCAAGCACTGGAACAGATGTTCAGGGAAGCGGTTAAGTCACCATCCCTGGAGGTATTTAAAAGACATCCAGTGGCACTCAGGGACATGGGCTAGTGGTGGACCTGGCAGTGCTGGGTTAACAGTTTGACTAAATGAGCTTAGAAGACTTTCCATCTCTAAAGAAATTCTATGATTCTATGATTGTAGTCTTTCTCCTAAGAATGATGCATAAAATGCTTATTTTATGACACAGTATTGAGGCACACCCATTTAGGGTCAGGAAATATACTAAGATATAAAATATGGCCTGTTAAGAAATGGAGTTGTATAGTAAATGAATTAGCAAAGCCCAAAAGGTTCCTTGTTAAAACAAACTAACAATCAAAATATAAAATGAAAATATGACACAAGAAAGCAGTATATTTCCTCCAGAAACTCCCTCCTTTTTAAAAATATTTTAATACAAATTGATCAGATCTGTCATCTCCTTTCAAATTTATTTAAACCAAATTGGTTTTTCTTTTTTATTTCCAAGAGGAATTTGTTTTACTGCTTAATTTACAAGCCCAAGAGTACAGCAGATCATGAGAACAAAGGTGACAGGTCTTAGTCAGTGATGCTGTGGTATCATTGACTCTTATAGCATCACAATTTTTTTTCCTGGTGTATCATTCCATGAGCAACCATAGAGAGAAAAATATCACATAAGAAATTTGAGGATTAAATTCAACTCATTATTATATGAATTATAAGTGCTAAAAGGGAGAAAAGGTATGATTATATGTCTACATGGATCACCATTAAGCAGAAGAATGACAAGTTTAATCTGATGATTGTTAGTCACTAAATTCTGCACTAGAATTGAAAGAATAAACATTAATAAAAAGTTCTTTTAAAAAGCTGTTCATCATGTTTTAAGCAGAACACAGTGATACTAGGAACAAATTGAACTAAACTGATAAAAACTGTATGTGTGTGTAATTGCAGATAATTAGAATTATTTAGATAACAAATGATGCTTTCTGTTATATAGTGTGTTTAAACATGACATTCTTAGCGTAAGACAAATTCAATTTCCGAAGAATAAAGCTTTATTAAGCTTTTCAAAATTACTTTTAAAATCAAATTTACTTTAAAATTACACATTTTTATAAGTCTTCAGTTTCTTTTTGCAGTTAGTGAGATTATTTTCTTTAAATACTATTGAATTATGGATTTTAAGTTTACAAGTTTTTCCTGGATTTCTGTCCTAAATGCTCCCCTCTTAAGATACTTTGATGTTCACAGAAAGAATGATCACAATGATTTTTTGCTGTTATGAATTCATAATTACAGGTGTTAATGCAGCTTCACAGCAAGTTCATTGCATGTTTTCCACCAATCAAACAAATCTCAGATTCAACTGAATATAATGGTGTAAGAAACATATTCCTCTTACAAGAAATACCTGCTTAAATTCTATGTCCTAGGTAGTCTCAGGACATAGAATTTAAGCAGATCTCAGTCTTCTCCATGATGCCATTTTTCACAGCATTGAAAGTGCAGCTTGAATCCTTGAAAAGCAGCAAGGACATATTTTGTAACTGGGTAAATAAGTGGACACCTAGTGGAACCAGTGGACAGAACTGGACACAAAGAACATTATTCCAGGCTGATGCCAGGAGATACTGGTGGTTTGTTTCATGTGAGAATAATTTTAACTTCTTTTTTTTTTGCTTTTGCTTCAGGGAGACAAAATTAGTTTAAAATAATGCTAATCCATCTCTTAACTGTAATGTTATGATTTGTAGATAAGTATGTGCCTATATTTTCCTGAGTAGGGTAGATACCAAAAAAAAGGAAAAAACCCCAAGATTACTATGGTAAGATATAGCTTCTTTCTCCCTAAATGGACTAAATTTTACCCTTTCGTGTATGCATCATGTTCTTTTCTCCCCATGGTGATGTTTGAGGAACAGTTAAAAAAACTTTGAATTTGCAGCTTTCCAGATTTTGACCCATTTCTGGTAAACCAGTAAAAAATAGGTCTATATATACGTGTATAAACACAAACTTTTTTATAACATAACTATACAACATTATATAAGTTGAACAGTTATATGTAAATGACCAGTGAACAGTTTGGGTCCAGGCAGTGTTTTAGTAACTTTGTATTTAATTCTAGAATACTTTAGTATTTTCATTATTATTTATAATTACTTTAAAGTTCTGGATCATTATAAATCTTCAGAGGAGTAAACTACTGAAATATCATAAACGAATTTCTGTTACATGTGCAATCTTAATCCTATAGTAAATAAATTAAAGCAGGTTTTGATATTTTGTATTCCTTTTTTCCACAGTGTTTTTGCATCAATCAGAATCAAAACAAACATGAAAGAAGTGAGAACTAAAGCTACTGACAAATGTTAATTTGTTGCTCTAAATTTTGCTGGACTTTGGAAGCAAGTACCTGAACTGTGTTTTTCTTTTTTCCATGTATTTCCTCAGCCTTCCCTAATACAATAATCTGTTTTCTTCACTCCTGGATTTCAATCCAAGGTGACTGCTATTAGTGTGGTGTGATGAGACTATAGCAACAGATGAAAATTATATATGTGCACCTTTTTGTGAAGAGGCCAAAAGCAGATGTGGTAAAGTAAAAAATTATGTTCTAAATAATAATAATGTTTGTGGTATGAAATAACTAACTATTAAATATAAACCAAAAACCTTGTAATAATGCTACACTTCAGAGCTCACAGAATACTTTGGATATTCAAGACAACAAAAGGAAATAGGGAAAGGAAGAGTAAAAGAAATAGGAAAAAAGGCAGAGGAAAAAATGGGACAAGTGACTCTCTTTGGAGGGCTCCTAAGTCAGATACATAAAACAGATTTTCATATTAATCTTCCTAGCAAATTTTGGTTACAAAAAGATGCTGACACAGTAATTCTTTCTGCTCATAAAAGAAATGGCAAACCCCCTCTTTCTGATGGACAATGTCACCCTGAAAGGCCTTTCTTCTGAAAATTACCATCTGAAAATACAAGCTGGCTGGGATTCTACCACATAATAAATTTCCAGCAGCGTGAGGATCTGGCTCAATTTTAAACAACTTTACATAAAAAGAAAACAACATAAAAAGTAAAAATAAATAAATAAAGAAAGAAACAAACAAATACATAATTAGAAATTCAGAGGCTTGTACTTCCTTGTAGATTTTTTTGGGGTCTATGTTTCCCCAAAGCCAGAAACAGTCTTATGGCCTTCAAAAATCTTATTGTAAATAAGACTGTTTGCATGGGAATTGTAAAAATCTAAAAATCTCATTTGAAAAGGCCAGACAACTATTGCAAACTCAAGTATGCTACTTTTAACGAAAATTCTGTTCATAAAGAAAGTCCTGTTGGACTAGACTAAACTGTTTGATACCAACAGACTTCATCAAAATGGGGAGCTTTCTTTAACCACCATTGTTCTAGGTTTGCAACTTATACATAAGTCTTACCTGTTTTATACATGTATAAACTGTGGTTATGTGTTAAATGATACTTAAAATGATAATTAGTTACATCTCTGCTGCTGAAAGAGCTTGATTTAAAAAGAGGTAATTTTTTTAATTAATCGGATGTTTTTCCTTTTGCTCTATACATTGCTCCTAAGGTTGTGCTTTTGCCAGTTATATAAGGTTTTATGTTTTGGATATACTAATTCAGCAGTCTCTTTATCCCAAAGAAGAGGAAAAATGCATGCTCCAATTACAGTATTGGTATTTTTATATTACTCTCTATCTTCGAACAGAAATCGGAGCTATCACTGAAGGAAATGTTAGACATGGACAAAGAATTGATCATCCTTTCTTTATTGTTTTCCAGAAAAAAATGTTTATTTAATTTTTTTTTAAGTAAAAGAATTGGATCTGGAAAATTTGGGACAGCATTGATTAATAGATGGATGCTGGTGGTGTAAAGAAAGGGTCAGAACATGGAATACCCAAATTCTTATAACAACAATTAGACCAAGTGGTGAAGTTCCCTTTTTATTGAAGTGAAGATAAAGTATTCCTGAAGGAAAAGGAGATGTATTTTTTTCATATCCAAATTTTCCAAGATTATTCTTTATTTGCATATGGGCTTCAAGAAAATTTAAATAATATGGACCACATATGGGCTGCTAAGTTTCATATATTATTTGTCAATAAATTTTTGGCAAATATTTTTCACCCAGGAGAGGATTTTAGCAAATATTATACAAATTAAACAATTTCAAGCCATATAACTAAGTATAGCAGAATATTTTTTACATTTACAGAAATGTTTAAGATACATGTGTGACTGTATTCAAGTTTAAAAATGTAGAATCTGCTCTTAGACTCAAGACTGTTGTACTAAGATATACGTAACTATTGCCATGCAGTATTCATGATTAGTGAATTTTCTGCAGTCTAGATTTACAAAATGAGGACTGAACTAAAATTCAAATATAATTCAAAGCATCAGAACTGCTCAACAAATTTATTTACTGTACAGTTTTAATTTTCCAAATAAAACCATAAAAACTAATGAACATCCAAAAGAAATACTGATTTTAACTAAAAGGGAAAAATTTAATGTTGAATGTGTCAAAACAGAAAAAACTATGAATCTCTTAGTTAAATTATGAGGTCTTTCAGAATTATCATGAATAAGGTAAGTGCAAGTCTTTATTAAATAGCTTTTTATGAAGGAACCCACATTATTCCAAAATTACAGTACATCTAATTAGAAACATTTATTTCAGTTACATCTCATTTGAAAATGAAATTAATTTTTCAGTAAACTTCAAAAAGTGGCACACTGATCACAGTTATGATTATGCAGAAATTAAACATTATTGAAATAAAATTCTTTAATTACATATAATCATATTTGTAGGGGGAAAAAATAAATAAAAGATTGAGCACCATTTGCGTTCTCTTTAGTGAGATATTTTTGTGCAAATGTGTAATGTGTAAGATAGTGTCTCCTGTTCAGCCCACCATGGATGGAATACATCAGTCAAATTTGGAGTTTGAAGAGAATTTGAAACCTGTTTCATAGAAATGATTTTAATACATCAGCACAATTAAAAAAAAAAAGCTGAAAAGGTCAGATGTATTATAAAATGCACTATGATGAAACACTAAACAAAATATTCAAAAGAGATGTGTCTAGAAGTAATGGAAGGTACAGGATGATGTCGTAGGTTCATATGCCTGGCTACTAACTCTCAAGGAATATTTATTAACCCGTTCTTTGCTGCTAGAGCTAGTGGACTGCAAATGAAACACCAGCTAGTGATGCAAAATATACAAATTACCTCTTTTGCGACCCCACTGACACTCTTTTCACCCTTGTAGTAAGAAACTTCAAGTTATAGTTGATAATTTTAGCAAATAGTCCCTATACCTGCAGATTTTTTTTTTTTCTTTTTGAAAGACAATGCTTTATTTAGGATTTTAATAGATTTTAATAGACGGAATGGAATCTCAAAACCAGTAGTAGAGTGTAAGTACCTCTTCAGTAACATACTGTAAAGTAAACCTGCTTCAGAGCATTGGTAAAATGAACATAGATGTCAAGCTCTTGAGACAGAGATAAATGGCTGTAGTATTAAAGTAAAGCTGACTGAATTATAGGTTGTGGGCAGAACAATTTGTCAGTGTTTTGAGAAATGTAATGTGAATCCTAAAAGATTGACCACTAACACTGTTAAACCAAATATGGTAGTATTTGCATATTTTTCAGATAAAGAAACCATCATGAATAATAAATTGCAATGACAGCTTGAAATAGTTATAATTTTATAAATAGAGTTAACTTTTGGTTTATATCTCCTTCTCTAAACTAATGAATTTGCTATTTCTTTTTGCAGTTTCTTGGTTTGATTTACAAATCTGGTCAATTCACCAAAGCTTACCTTTAATTATCACATTAGATGTAGAATGGGGAAGAGCATTTCCTCAGTACTGGTCATCTTTCTTAGACTGTTTTTCTTCTGGAAAAAGTTCTTTTGATTTCCTGCTTGATTTTGGAAACCTGTCTCATCATCTTCCTAATGCTCATTTATGCATACTTTTTTAAGTGCTCTGATGTTTTGCTCCAGGGAGGAAGCTGGAATTCACACCATGTGACAGCAAATCTGAAACATGAAATCTCATGGATTGGCAGCTGGCCCAGACTTACCATAACCCTGATGAAGGAAAGTGCTTTTTAATTGTTTAAAATTTTCCTCAAAGAATGTATGATATGCTTAAAGAGCCCTGCCAAGTATCAACAAATCAATAAAAACACCAAGGTAAATGTATTCCACTATCTTGAATTCATTAAATGAGTAATTTTTGGCTCCCAAGAGTTCCAAATAACAAGGGTTCTGATTTCTTCTGGCCAATAAAAAGAGGTTTTGTTCACATATTTACTCATTCAAAATATTTCTGTGTTCTTCCAGACTTTGAAATAGGTTTTATCACCCACAACTTGTTCAATACACTATGGGTTATTTCTAATGGTTTTTTTTTTCATTTTTTGAATTGTGAAATATTTTTTGAAGATACCCTGATATGATGTGTCATGGAATGAAAGGGAGATCAGAAGTCAATTATCAGATTATTTCTACTTATTAAATGGTCCCTTTGGGAAGTCAAAACAGTGAACTGGAAAGCTCTGGAGAACTAAAGATTTTCAGGGTTCAAAGATGATTTTTTGTAACTGACACTTCTGTTACTTTTCATGTGGATGACAATTTCTTCTTATTAGGAGATATTTCAGTCTAAGTTTTAGCATATAGAAAAGCAGACCTTAACTTAACTATCTGAAGATTATCTTGAGTTATTGTTTTGTTGGTAACACATATCCAGTCTAGAGAAATATCAGCATGCTATTAAAAAAATTATAGGTCAAATGTTTACCGAAATAAGCAAAGCTATTGGTACAATTAGTTGTTCATACCTTTTTTTTTCCTTCTTTCCCCTTCTTTTTATTTCTTTCTGAATTAATTTGCTGCAATGCATGCAGGAATCATAAAATATCACTGAATCACTGAGTTGGAAGAGACCCATCAAGGTCATTAAGTCCAACCCCTGGCCCTGCGGAGGACATTCCAAAAATGATACCACAGTCCTGAGAGCACTGTCCAAACACTTATTGAATTCTCTCATGCTTGGGGCTGTGACCACTGCCCTGGGGAACCTGTTCCAGTGCCCAAACAACCTCTGGGTGAAGGACCTTGTTCTGATATCTAACCTAAACATCCTCTGAAACAATTTCAGGCCATTCCCTCAGTTCCTGTCACTGTCACTACAGAGCAGAGATCAGTGCCTGCCCCTTCTCTTCCCGTCACAAGGAAGGCACAGACTGTGATGAGGTCTCCCCTCAGCCTCCTCTTCTCCAGGCTGAACAAACCAAGTGACCTCAGCCTCTCCTCATATGGCTTCCTCTGAAAGTCCTTCACCATCCTTGTGAACATGCTCTCTTGTAGCTTAATATTTTTTGTATTGCAGTGCCCAAAGCTGGCCCAGGATTTGAGGTGAGGCCACACCAGTGCAGAGCAAAGCAGGAGGATCACCTCGTCTGACAGGAGTTGCCATTCTAAAGGACATTAAAAGAGGATGCAGGTTGCAGACATAATGTAGGAATAATTTGTTTCAGATTCACTGACCTTTCTTCAAAGAACGTGTATATTCCTTGAACTGTCAGCCAACCTCAGAAATTATAATTGGACAAAAAATCCTTCCTCATGCTTTTGGCTGCATGCCCTGCTTGTATTCAGTTCTTGCCATATTTTATAGGTTTTTAAAACAGCTACTTCTCTTACTGAAAGTGAGTGAATTTGAATGGAATACAAAATGATTCTCAGATTTTGGAAGCAATAGGCAAGCAAAGAAGTTACTATTTTTAACAAATAATTTGAACCCTTGTAACCATAGGCTGTGATATTTTCTGCATGGGCCAGAGTTGTTTTAACTCTTCTGAGAGATATTTTACCCACTGAAACTCTGGCAGCAGCAAAAAAAGTGATAAGTACACTGTCAAGTTTTGCAGGCTGATGAAAATTGATTATTGCTGGTTTAAAATAAACTAAAAATTCTTTGGAAATTTGGCGTGTGGAATCTCACGGTGAGAAGTTAATTAGAACCATAGCAATTTAATCTTAGATATGTAGATTCTAAGAAAAAATAGCAAATGAGAAATTGTGGTTTTTTCCTCTATTTGCCTTCAGACCTGCACAAACTTTAAAAGCTGAGTAAGTGCATGCAGAAAATGCAAAGACTGGAATATTCAAACACAAAATCATGTCTCATTTGACAAAAGTTAAATACTGTAAAAATGATCACTATAAACCCAAAATTTGCTTAACACTCACTTTATTTCATCAATGACACAGATCATGAAGATTTAATATTAAAACTTCTAGGTGCTTTGTGCAAAAACTCTGCATTAAACTTGTTCTGTGGGTTTGATCCTGCAATGGTCAGGCAGTGTCTCCTGCACAGCAGGAGCTCAAAAATTCATTCTTTAAAATATGCGTGTTCTGCTGTTGAATTTATTAAAATTGGTCATTAATTAAAAGATGAAACACATACTTGCAAGCCAGTTTGAAACAGCAGTGTCTGCTAAAGTATATATGCACTAGGTAGTGGAATACATTAGTATAAACTATCAACACTACTTTGGGATTTCACATAGCTCATTTCTTCCTCCCACTGAATGTGATAATGCATCTACCCATTTGGACTTCTTAATGCCCTCCATCTCATCCTTTCATATTCTTCATTGTCTAGGACTCTAAGGAGAAATATTAATATAAAAATTGCAGTATTTGGCACTAGCATGTTTTTTTTGACATGCTAGTATATTTTCACTTATTAAATATCATGCAGAAAATTATGCTACTATAAAAGAGATTTTAAAAAAATAATTTAAGGTAACATACTTTGCATCCACCTTAATACCAAGTTTTGCTTTTATCAATAATCAATAGTACAATATATCTGCGTAAGGAGGTATGAAAAAGTGCAATTTCATATTGTTTTCCCTTCTACTTCTTAAATAACCTAAAAATAAACCCTCAACTCTACTGCAATCTCACTTAGAACAGAATCTTCAAAAATTAGAGGTGAAAAAAAAATTACTGTCTGGCAAGGATGGCAGTTTATTTCCAGACTGACTTTGTCAAAACATACATAACCTTACTCTTCCTGTTAGCACTAGTCTGCAAATAAAATATTGTTCTGTTCCACTGTAGTTTACAAGTCCATATTTGTGTGAGAAAATGAAATAATTCTGTCTCTATTTGGGACAAAAGAAATATTTATTTTCTTACTTTATTCATCATATTAAAGTGATAATATCTACTGGGGTTGAGAATTTAAATCAAAACTCCCACAGAATTAGTTCAATTTATCACATTTCTGTTTGTCACCACCATGTAGATGAGATGTATACACACATGAATAATGTATACCAAATTACAAACACTGTGTATTTGGAAAGAAATGAAAGAAAAAAATTGTTGCCCTAAGGAAAATCTTTGTATAAATTATGTTGATTGTTTCATAAACACAAAGGCAAACTATTTATAAGAGCAATGTTTCTATTTTTTCGCTTGGTAAACTTTCCCCAGACTGATTTGTAATAATGCATTCAATATGAACTCTATCTTTATATGGATACATTTGAAATAATTAAATTGTGCTGCTTTAGTAATTTTCTGCATTATTTGATAATAAGAGATTGATTACCTAAATCACATAGTATTCCCCTAATTTAGTCAATGAAGTTATTATCTTGAGTTGTTACATGTCTCTTGAGTCCCCCTCAAGATTCAAGCATGTTGGCACTATTTTGCCATACAATGGAGAGGTTTTCTCTTTAGTGGAGACTAGAAGATACATTTTCCTCAAAGATGCTCCCATTTCCAAGTCTCAGAAAATCCCGTGCAAAACAGGCAGCAAGATGCAATTCTATTCACTACATAGACACCTCGGGGTATATGTGATGGATTGGTCATCATGTCAAAGGCATCCAGAAGCTTTTGTCTGGAGAGTAGACATTGTAGAAAGTATATGGTTTCAGATTTCCTCACATTAAAATCATTATCAGAATAAGTCTAATAGCAAATAAAATGTGATTATGTACTAAATAAAAAACAGACAACACATCTGAAGAGTTTGCAGGAGTGGCCGAATTGAAAAGAAAGGAAAATATTCTAACAATTCATTTACTTCAGCATTAAATGACAGACACAAGATTTCTCTTCCTCCATAAAACTCTGTAAGCAACCCTGCTGAAACTATTCAAAGCTCCAGTCTCAAGTTTCATCTCATTGATGCACTGATTACAGAAGACCTTTTGACAATAAGTCAAAACCAAGCATGAAGTATGGCTCATTTTTACTTGCTTTTAAAAGAGAATATGCTAAGAAACATAACCCAGAGTCATTCTGGACTTGCTGTTATGCTCAGATTAGGCTCCTTTAGCTCCTCCTTGACAAAGCACTCAGGAAAACAGCTAGTTATTATATTTGTCATATGTTTTATCCAGTTTGCAAGATATGAATTGAAATTTCTACTTCATTACTGATCAAACATACCCATTTTCAGTGGAAAAGTATTGAATAGTATTAAATAAGGAAAAAAAAAAATGCCTTCCCATGAAAGTCATAATTGTTGCTAAGCAAGTGAAAGACTTCAGAATTGTGAGCATGTAGTCAATTCCAAGTGTCCAACCAAGACACTTATAAACTGTAAATAATGTGACCTCAAGAAATAAGTCAAATGATCTTGTCAATGTTATTCAAGAAAATATTCATGAATCATTTTTTGCATTATTTGACCCTGTAGCTGAGGATGACATATATAGAAGAACATTTAAAAATTAAATTGTTTTAGAAAGTAAAACTCTCTTCATGTTGTACCTCACTGAATCTTTAAAAAGTAAAATAAATACTTTAAAAAGTTCTTATTTTCATTTTGTTTTAATTCTTATCATTAATGAAGCAGCTGAGGACTTCTATTTAAACCTTAAAATAAGGTCACAGTTTTTTGGTTGCTGCAAATGTCAGTAGGAGGAATTCACAAAAGAGCCAACCTGGGATTAATATTAATAAATGTGCTCATTGCATTCAAAAATCCTTGCAATGAAAGGTCACTGTTAGCTTTGAGTTCCAAAATTAGAACTGTCTTTTAAAGACTATCAAAACCAATATTAAAAAAATCAGAACAGCATTTGAGACACTTACCTGTGTGACTTTTGTGCTAAAGCAGGATGGATTGATGTAATAATGGTATTATGGAATAATGACTTTCGCTTTGTAAAAACAAAGATGCCCATAGATAAAAGGATCACTTTCCTGATAACAGTTTTAATTGAAGGATAAATCTGCTGCATAAATTCTACCAAGAACCATTTTCATTAATCTTCCCTCTCCTAATCATCTACTAAGCAAAGAAGTAAACATTTTTTGTCATCCCATGTTTCCTTGGCAGGTAAAAAGTCTTCTACACACCACATTTAGAGGAGGAAAAATTTAATTACATCTCACAATAATTAGAAACATTAAAACAGCAGGTGCACTTGTTTTTTACAGAAGCTGGTCAAATTCAGTTGATAACTGAACTTCTTGTAAAAGAAGTCTTTTGGTAGCTCTGTTAATAAGCATACTGTTAATGGTGATGATAATTTATATCTCTTTTGTTTTCATATCAGCTACCCCATGTGCATTTTCTCATAAGTGGTAATTAGTGGCCATTGGTTCTGAGCTAAATCATAAGACTATAGTTAATGACTTAAATTTATAACATGCTATTCATGTCAAGTTTCAGGGAAGGCCCGGGGTTTTGTTTTCTTTTTTTTTTTCTGTGTCTCTGTGTGTGTGTGTGTGTTTGTGTTTTATTGTATGGGCTAATAGTAAATATATGTTCCATGCAAACAACATGACATCAAAAATAAAATTACAAGAAAGGAGAGAATTTTGTCCCATTTTGGTTCTAGAAGTCATAAGTAAATAAAAGTCAGGTTCAAGACAAGACATCTCTACTATATCACACTGAGCCAAGCTAAACAAAGAGCAAGTAAAAGAAACAAACAAGCTCATAAACACAACCTCAAGACAACTAACTAAACTAAAGACAAAAGCCCCACATTTCCACATTTCAGTTAGTGGCAAGGAATTAGGGATCAGAATGCTTTTATTTCAAGGGAGGAACCAGTTATGAAATAGAAGTAGAAAATATACTGATCTGAGAAAGTCCTCCTAAAAGTTTGGCCGGACAAAACCTCCTGGTAAAGGGTGAGTTGGTTAAATGACAGTCTCACAGACATTAGTAACCTGTAATAAAAAATTCAAACAAGGCTGAAACCCAGGACACTAGCTGGTATAAAGATTGTCTGAATAAGTGACAAAAAGACCTTATTCTTTTTAAAAGAGCATTAAAAAGAGTGGTTGCTTTGGTTTTGCATGGGCTGGTTTTGGTAGCAACAGGGCAACAGAAGTGGTTTCTGCGAGAAGCTCCTGGAAGTTTCCACCATGTCCAGGAGAGCCAATCCCTGATGGCTCTGAAGATGGATGTACTGCTGGCCAAAGCTGGGCCAATTAGAGATGATGGTAACACCTCTGTGATAAAATATTTAAGAAGAAAATCAAAACAAAGTGGGGCACAGTTGGTTTTTTTCTTCTAGCCTGAGAAGAGGAGGAGGTGAGAACACTTGAGGGAAAAAACATGGAGTCACCAAGGTCAGTGGAGAAGGAGGGGGAAGAGGTGCTCCAGGCACTGGAGCTGAGATGCCTCTGCAGGCCATGGTGGTGACCATGGTGAAGGAGCTNCCTGTGCTGTTCGTGGGAAGGAGGAAGGAGCTGGGGGAAAAAAAAAGAAGACGTTTTAAGGGCTTATTTTACTTCCCACTTTCCTCCTATGATTCTGTTAGTAATAAATTCCCTTTGTACCTTCTAAGCTGAGTCTGGTTTGCCCTTGGAGTGTTTTGTCCCAGTCCTTATCTCAAATCACAAAGCCCTCATTAAATTTCTCTCTCCTCTGCCCAGCAGTCTCAGGGGAGGGTGAGTGAGCGACTTTCACAGGTGCTAGGCGTTTGGCCATTGTCAAACCTTGACAGCGATGTGAATGAATATGTTCATTATTCAATTTAACCACCGAGAAATATTTAATTGTTCTCTATTTTTAATTCTGCAAATAAATAATAATATTTACATTCTTGTCTTCATCTTACCAAAAAGTAATGTAATGGATTTAGATGCCTACTGTGATTTAAGAGGCCTTAGAATATCCTATCTAACAGCATTGCTTGCCAGGAGGAGGAGGAGAAAAATGAGGAGGAGGAAGAAGAAAAGAGAGAAGAGAAGGAGAATAACAAGAAGAAGAAAGAAAGAGAAGGAGGAGAAAAAAACCAGAAGAAAAGTAATAATCAAGATGTGTTAATCTCTTATCTCTTCCTTTCTCCTCTTAACAGAGCCCAGTTTCTGGTCATCATGTTGTCTTCTCTGCAAAAGCAAAAGCTCCTTTTCTGTGGGAATTATTATGTAGATAATTACCTGCAAGATGTGGAATTTCTTTCATACTAGGTTCCCTTTAATTCCTGGAAGACATAGAATGAACACCTCCATTAATTTTTACCCATCTTACTGTCTGAATAGATCATTGCAGAACAATGTAGGTATGAGAACCAGCTGTTAAAATTTAGAGATGTGTTAATGACAGAGGGTCCAATAAGAGGCAAAATATACCTCTCATCTGTCATGGGGATTCAGGTTATGTGTATGATGTCATTCTGGAGATCACTAGATGAATATTTGTTAATTAGGTCACTGAACTTCTGGGTTATTGGTTTGGTTAACATTTAATCTCTATTTAGCTTCTGAAACAAAACTTTTCTTTAAGGAAGACTGTGAGACAATCAAATTGTCACTGAATGTATTTTTAAGAACAGTACAGCATGGCACTGTTTCTTAACATTAAAAAAATACCATAGTAAAATATCAAATAATTTTGAAAATAACTCCCAAGAACAGCATAGAGGAAAAGAAGTTGTTTACCTATAGGCAGCATGAGTTGAGATGGAGACAGTTTAATAGGTTAAGCAATGCTGTGAGCACAAGCAAAGCAAAAAAAAAAAATTGGTGCAACCCTTCCCATGAACAGACAGCTGTTTAGTCATCCCCAGGAAAGCACGGCTCTTTTCGAGCATAGCAATGACTTGGGTAGACAAACACCATCTCCTCCTTCTTGTCCCCTCAGCTTTATATGCAAACCATGTGGCATAGGGTATTGACTTCCTGTGGTCAGCTGGGGTCAGCTGTCCTGGCTGTGTCTCCTTCCCACTCCTTGTTCACTCCCAGTGCTGGGGTGAGAAGCTGAAAATCCTTGATGTTGTGCAAGCCCTGCTAAGCAGTAACAAAACCATCCCTGTTATCCACACTCTTTTCAGCACAAAACCAAACACAGCCCCACCTAGCATGCTCTTACACAAAACATCCTTGTCTCTGAATTAGAGAGATATGGATTTGATGAGTGGACCTCACATTGAATAAGGAATTACCTCCACAGTCACAGTCAAACAGCTCAATATCCAAGTGGAGACCAGCTTCAAGTGGCATTCCCCAAAGGCTGGTGTTGAGACCAGTATTTTCTAACATCATTATCAAGGCCATGGGCATGGAGTGCAGCAAATTTGCTGAGAAGAACCTTGACAAGCTGGAGAGGTGGATCAGCGCAAATCTCATAAAGTTTAACAAGGACAAATGTATTCTGCACCTGCCTCAGGGAAATCCCCAACACAGACACAGTCAGGGTGATAAGTACATTGAGAGCAGACCTGTGGAGAAGGATTCTGAGGTACTGGTGGATATTAAACTGAATGTGAGCTGGCAGTGTGAATTCACAGCCCAGAAAACAAACAGTATCCTTTAGGACTGCACCAGAAGCAGAGTGGTAAGAGGTTGAAGGGGGCAAGTTTTTCTTCTTTCTGCTCCACACTGGTAAGGCCCTATTCAGAGAATTGTGTCAAGCTCTGGAACTCCCAACGAAAAAAGATGTGGATCTGCTTGAACAAGTCCAAAGAGGAGTCAGGAAGATGATCAAGAGTGTCTGAATAGCCTCTCATATATGGAGAGGCTGAGAGTTGGGTTGCTCAGCTTGGAAAAGAGGGCTCCAGGAACACCTTACAGCAGCCTTCCAGAAGGCAAAGGGGACCTACAGGAGAGCTGGAGAGGGGCTTTTCCCAATGGCACAGGGTAATAGAACAAGGGGTAATGATTTTAAACTGAAAGACTGGGTTTGCATTAGGTATGAGGAAGAAGTTCTTTACTGAGAGGGTGGTAAGACACTGGGATGGGTAACTCAGAGAAGGTGTGGATGCCCTCTCCCAGTGAGCATACACAACTGTTTTCTGAAAGACATCTGTTCAAATGAACACTGTCCAAATGGCATGAAGTAGGTTTTTGCAACCAGAAATACACTAGTGTTTTAAATCTTTGTTTAACAGAGGCATCCACAAACATGAACAGCTGAAGCAATATCTTAGACATCCACACAGTATAAAGAACTCTGCCCAACATACACAAAGTTTTCTCTGATGGTGAAAAAAAAAAGGTAATATCTCAGAAAACTCACAGAGTAGTTGTAGACAGTTATGGGTAAATTAGGAATTTTTTACATTTAAAAGAACACATTTCACAAAGCTCAATAATGATCAAAATACTTCAAAATTAGGACAGTAACCTTATTTTGAAACTGCAATTACACAAACTTTGCAGATATTTAATAAGCAACTGTAAATCTATAAGTATAACCATAATTTTGGAGGATATCTTCACGGTATCAAGGGTCTTGACCAGTTTTCATGAAAAGTTCAGGCCCTTCATATTCAGCTATTTCCAGTGGGAAATTAAATTACAGTTTTTACTTCAATTTCCAGTATCTTTGTTGCACTGCTAAAATATAACTAAGGACTTCTAAAAATGTAACTGTATAGATTTAATACACTTTGCCAGTGCCTCAGCTCTGCCTCACACTTGCCACAATTTCTATTGGACTTTGTTCTTTGGGACATTTTAAAGTCATCTTAAGATAATTCAGAAAATATTAAACCTTTTGATTCTTTCCAGTTCAATACTAAGGTTTTTAAAATAAGTTATATGCTTAAATTTTGCCATATATTTGTGTGCTTGTAAAACATCATAGCAATATTTACATATGCCTTACATACTGTGGTTTGATTCCTTGTCTTATATAAATGAAAATGTCACTGATTTCACAGTGAGACAGAACTTCCTCTGTATGCAATTACAAGGTATTAGGGACAACAGATCTACTTACTGATCTGTGTTTAAATTCTCCTAGATTTACAGTTATCTTGATTTTTTTAAAGTTAAAATCTCACACTTCTGAACAGGATTTTACTTTTGTTTGATGTTCATGTATATGGTATTGTAATTTGATTATATAGTTTCAGAACAATTTAATATTTGATTTTCCAAGTAAATGGATTATGAAAACGTGTACCTCTTTCCTAGGAAAGGTCCTGGCAGCCACACCCAAGAAGGTCTGTCCCTGTCTTGTTTAAACCCAGACTGTGGGTTTTTCCCAAAATCATGAAATTTTGGAACTTCCTTTATCCTATTGCAACAAAATTTAATACTTATTTTAACATCTCATTAACCTCCCATCTGGTCAACTGATTAACTGCAAGGAAACCAGTAACAGCTGCTGTTTAAGTAAGCCTCACAACCCTGTCCACCCTCTGGACCATTCTTTCTTCCATTATCCTCAGCATCAATGTATTCGCAATACTATAACCATGACCATTTTAGGCACTGTAGATCTTGTGCTCCAGAAAGAAATAATGTTTTGTATTCTGAGTACTTTCATCAGAAAATATCATTGTCCAGAAACTGAAATGTCACCTTCAACAGCAGCCTTTGGGGTACAGAGTGGAACAGGAATCAGACCACCTCTTGCTTTGACAGGTAGTAAACTTTGCAACCCTGAAACAGAAGGGAGGGAAGTAAAAATGATGCATGACAAAAAAGCCTGAATGTGAGCCCTGAGCTATGAGAACAGCTAGTGTTGAAGCACAGTAGTATAGTTGCTTTTACAGAATACAGTCAAAGCTGTGCTTCATGCACTGTACATTTGAGATGGATGCTCTCAACAGCAACAGTAAAAGCTAAATGCATGAGATTTTCTGCAACTAAACAAAACCATATAGAGTTGGACTGATTATGGGTCAAAACTAGCAACTTGTTTCCCTCCTATGCTGTATTTCATGCTCTTCACGATCCTGCTAACATCTGACAGAGTTCTAAATGGAAAAAAGCCCCTTTAAGGGGTAAAGACTGGAAAGACTTTGTCTTTTTATTTTAATTATTTTTTTTTACTTGCTAGTAGTTTAAGTAAGCACTAAGTGTGCACATGGATGAGACAAAACTAAAGTTATCATTCCTTGGCTGGTGACACAAAGAAGACACCTTTTTTTCTCTACTGAGTACTACAAAAATAATGCAGGACACTGAGTTGTCATAAACTCAAAATAATTGCATACTGCATTTCAATTAAAATCTGCCTCATTAAGACCACATGATTGACAGGCATCAGGAAAGGAAATATCTTCTCTATCACATAAGACTATTCCAATTAAAAATAACTGTTATGGCTACCAGTTGTGTTCTTCTGAAACCCAGTTCTGAAATCCATGGGACTTTATTTTGAAAGCTCATTTAGTGTTACTAGCTCAATTACTTTTGGAAACTCACCTGGAGTTAATAACTACAGTGAATTTTTGCAGTAAAAAGTGCAACTATAAGGAAGCCCAGATAATATCAGTGTTTCATGTTGGCCCACAACCATAACTCAAGAGTTAGAAGTCTTTGTGACTTAGGGTACTTGCTTCAAAAAGGACTGATTTGAGATTTTTGTCATGCAAACAAAAATTTAGACCTGTGATAGCTGCCTGAGACCACTATAAAATTCATGGAGAGATATGTAGCTTTGCCAGTATTTGAATATGCGCAACTGCCCCACTGGACAGGTATGGCACACGTCTGTGTCTGTAAAGCAAAGCCAATGCTTAATCAAGACACTGATATCAGGTCACGTTTCAAAGTGAGCAGCTATGAAATTTGACATTAAGACCTGTTCAATTGCTCTTAGTATTAGGTACTAGACTTGTGTTTCAATAAATATGCCTTCAGTACGACTATAACTTGCTTGCATTTCAGAGGAGGTAGGAAAGAAAGGTAACTAGTGTCACTGAAGCATGCAGATGTTTTGGTGACAAATAAAATAGGAACTCTGGCAAAGAAATTAGAAGTAATTATTTATATCCCTTAATACCTGATAGAGCTGGTCTAGATTTTGTGGGACCAAAAAAAAGGTGGAAGGAGCATAGCAAAACACACAAAATATTGTAGTTTATATTACATGAAGTAAAATTCTGCAGTTAAGCATGTGTTACAAAATCTAATACAAACTTATGTCAGTACGGCTTCTTTTTCTGATTATTAACAGAAAATATATGTTCCTTAATATATTTTAAGGAACAGAAAATAATACAAGCAAATCAGATGATTCCTGTGTTGGAAATTAAAAACACATATATGAGATGATTCCATTAAGATTAAAATGGATGGTTCAAACTTTTCAAAATACTTGAAAAGTTTTTTTAACAGGTACAAAGGAGCAAATGAAGTGGCCCAAATCTGTGAGCACCTACTACACAAGTTAAACTTCAGTTTAGCTACCATAACACCATTGCATTTTCTTAGACATGTCATCTATATGTACACACAAATGTGGTAGGACTCCATCCTTTATAAAGCCACAGTAAAAACTGTAGGGTTTTTTTGTATATTACCTTACTAATCAAAACTTTATGAATGACATGAAAACTTTTAATTTGAAAAAAAGATTGCGTGTAGTTTTACATTACCACTTCTGCAGGTGGCAAAAGAAATGTTCTTGTGTCAGAAGTCATGATCTGAATTAGATGTAACCAGAAACATGAATTACAGAATATAAAAGAATAGTACCTGTGTAATCAGTACAAAGATGTACCAGTTTGTTTCTTCAGAAGTGAGTATATCACAAGGTTACCTTAAGTAGTAAGACATAAAGCCCTAAGTACTGTTGATTTTGATGGATTGATCTCATCCCACTAACTCCAGGGAGGGGACAAGGCTAATTAATGTCTGCTCTGAACATCCAGCTAACTTGTAACAAAATTGACAGACAGTGTATTTGCCCTACAAGAATATTTTAGTACCACATTTAAGAGAGAGCAAGTACTTATAACCTACGGCTTTCTTTAACACTGTGATCCAAGAACAACTTGGTGGGATTTTTAAAAATCATTATATCTGCCTACTTCACTACCTTTAAAATAACTTTCTGTTTAATTAGGTCCCATCTTCATTGTCTGGGAGACAATTCAAATCCCTTGAGTGACTGCCTTCTGATCCAAAAACCTGTTAATATTTAATGTTTCTCATTTTAATATCTTACTTTCCATATGTTCATCTATTGTATAAAAAATTATTTCAAAGACTAACACTAATTTTAATTTAGCTCAACATGTATGATAATGCATTATGTTCTTAGGTGGTGAATGAAAAGACCTATCTCTATGAACCTTTGAACTCATTCATTTACCACTTTCTTTGCAGGAGAAGTATATGTGGTCTCTTTAGAACTGAATACATTTCTGGACCTGTTAGAATATCTGCAATCTTTCCCTGCAATAATATTTTGCAATATCAGACTCTCACAGATTTATCTATTTTCTTTTAAACAAACAAACAAACAAAAATCCAAATAAACTGAAGGCAAGAAAAAGGAATATAAGACACCAATATGAATACATCCCATCAAAGATCCCTCTGAGTTATCCACTGAATCCCCGTTCCCAAGGCTTTTCTGATAGGGACCACTTTCAACTTATGATGAATTGTTTTCTCACACCCTGACCAAAAACTGAATATCTAGAGATACGTCACAGAAACACACAGGCAGACAACCATCTTTGAAAACACATTATTCTGACCTGCTCCACTCTTCCTGTATTCCTACATGTAACATTGTACTCCTAAAGGAAAATTTTGATGAAACATGGGAACTCCCTCAAAGCCACTCTTCCTGTATTCCTACATGTAACATTGTACTCTTAAAGGAAAATTTTGATGAAATATGGGAACTCCTGCAAAGAGAATAATTCCATTTATCAGCTTCTTCCAGTTGCTCAGATATCTCCAGTTCTGGTCTCAGAAATTGAGGTTACATTGACCAAAAAGTTCACTGATCAGTCTGTGACCTCCACAAGGAGATCACATGGCACCCTTCTTACATCCCACTCTACTTGCCGCTCTGGCACCTGAATCCACAGTTTTCCTAAGCATCCTTAAATTTCAGTTTTAAAAATCCCTAAGGCCAAATTTGCACCTGGGAAAAAAAAAAAAAAAGCAGTGGCAGAGGATGTCCATGGTTGCTAGAAATGCACTCTCTAGGATATTCAGTCAGTACAAAGATTTGGAAGCACGTTTTGGTATAAGAAAAATCACATTTTCCAGGGAAATGTAAAGCCATTATTTGTGAATGGCCAAGCACCATTCCCAGCAGGCAGTTTGTGTGCTGCTATCCTTTTCGGAGGCTAAGGAAATGCAGCAACAGAGATGTGTTTTTCTATGCTGATCAGAGATGCCAGCTGACCAATGGATGCTCCCAGAAGCATTTAATTAATATAGTCTGTGTGTCCAGTCAGTAACAGCAATAATAATGTAGAATTTTAAAATTACTGCTCCGAAGAAATAGCAGCAATCTTAATTGATCCATGATTATGATAGGAACCATGGCCAAGTCAGCATTTGAAATGATTCATTTTTCTTTTCCCCTTTTATAGCTGGCTTTCTGACTCCTAGACTGAGATATTGTTTCCTTTGGATTCATAAAATGTCACACATTTTTTGAGGCCTTTCTAAAATATAGTTTCCAAATGTGTCTACGTTTATTTGTATTTTAATAAAAACACACTATCATCTTTGAATCAACATGGTTCTTAACAACTAATAATTTAAGAGGAAAATTATGCATCTCTCCAACCAAGTAAATATGCTGAAAAATAATACCATTATTTCAGCAAGTGTCACAGTAAAAATATCAATATCATTGTTATTATCCAACAGCAAACACGCAAATTACACATACTTTCAAGCTGAGTGTGTTTGATATGAAATTCAGGAAAACTAAATTACCTAGATTAGGGCACTCTTTTAAAACTATGGAAGGTTTTGTACCTAAGGTGCTGGAGCACCTCCAAAGAGATCAAGAAGTCCATGTTTCAGAAGCAGGGACATGTTTGGGGTTCTTTTGTCAGGAAAAGTCAGAATATTGACCCAGAAATATCTCTGGGGCAGAATATTTCAGTTAATAAGGGATCACTTTCACAGGGAGAGTTTGGGAGGAAAGACACAATTCTTGATCTGTGCTTAGGTGTCAGCTGTAGCAACAAGGGTAGCAAGAAGGGCAGACCTGTCCACTGATGTCCTCTAGAAGTGGTTTGACTATAATTTCTAATATTCTGGTTACTCAGGCTCACTATCATAAAACATGTTCAAACAACTGCAGGCCCTGAGAGCAAACCTTTCCTCAGTCCCATCATCTTCATCTCTCTGACCTTCCCACCCCACTCCACATCCTAGTCACTAACCAGTTTTAAATTTGAAAGAAAAAAAATGTGAAAGTCTTTGCCTTGTGATTGAATGAAATTTATAATAATAGACAATCTTGATTTAGAGGTATCAAAAATACCCCAGATTCCCAGATAAGTTATTACATTGGTTGGTTACTCCTGTTGTTAAAAATGAATGTTTATTTTCTAATTGAACCTCCTCCTTGAGAAAATAGGATGCTTTTGTCTGCTGAATTAAAGACAGCAAACAAAATTAAAGTATAATTAAAGAGAGGCATCCAGATCCCTCTCTCTAGGCAGATACTCAATGGTAAGTCACCTATTCATCCTCAACAAGAAGAGGTAAAATTTTTGAGCTCACAGTTGTTCCTAGAGCTGGAATACCATTTCTTGAAATGGGATCAGATCAATGCTTTTCAAAAAAGGTTCTAAGTAGGTACTCCAAAGTGTAAAAAAATCCACCTAGACATATATCATACATAGCATACTCAGTAGAGTGAAAAGGCCTGAAACCATACAGCTGAGAATTTTTCATACACACTTGTAAACAAATGTTTTGAAATATTTGACTTGCCACCTGGAAATCTGCTGACAACACATGCTGTTGATGATGACTTTGTCAGGTTTCTGTTGACATCTGTATGCCCTTTCCACAACCCTCTGTCCAGAAAATCAACTGAGTCAACATAACATCAAGCACTTAAACACTTCACAATGCTAGTCAGACAGAGATGGAGAGCATAAAAAATTCATAAATGGAGACCAAAGAAATTCAGTCTTGTGTCTCTGTGGGGCTGAAATCATGAAACATTAACAGATTTTTGTTATCCATTTCTTTTGTCTATATTACTTTGAAATACAAGACTTTTTATTTTTTCTTCATGAAATGAAAATAGATATATATTGCCTAAAAAGTACACTTGAGGTCACACAAAAATACCCAAACTCCAAATACATTGCATCACAAAAGTTTTTGTAGCATCTTGGGAAATATTTAGTTCCAGTGGCACAAGTAGTACAGGAACCATTAAAGCAGCATGGTAAGAATCTTCTTGTCTAGGCTGCTCTGTTTTTCAGGCATCTTTCTTAAACAGTGCCACAACACGAGGAATCCTATTCTCTCTTTAGGCCTTGAATACTGTTGGTGGAATTGAGGATTAATCAGAATCGTTGTTTCCTTGTCCATGTTTTTTTTTTTCCTATAAAGAATACTTTTTATGTTCTGCCCATTTTATGACAAGATTTTATGGCATGATACAAAGAATAACATCAAGCCTCAGAATAAAGATCAAGGGTGGTAATCAAAGGACAATACAAATACCTGACAGGTGACCAGGGATCAATGCCAGGTCAAGGCCTGCTGCTTTGCTGAAATATTTCTGGGTAGTTCTTTCTGAGAATGGTAATCTTGAGAAAATTTGTCAAAGAACTGGCTTGTGCAGAAGTCTGGGGAAGGAGCTGTGAATGAAATAGAAAAAAGGTATGCCAAGATATGGAGCTAATGAAGACCAAGTCACACTGTCCTTCTAGGTAAGAAACTCTGAAGTGTTAACCCACTGTCAGAGGCCAGTACCTAAATACCATTTCACAGAATTTTCTGTGTCTATGATTTACAGAGTTAGACTGCACATCTGACACAACATCTAATATGCAAAAAAGGTACTATTTGTCAAGTAATTAAGTAGTTGGAAAAATCAGTATTCTGATACTTTATAAAGAGGAAAGTATGATGAAGGTTTTCTTAGCCTGCAGCTAATATAGCCTAATTTGTTAGAATAGCCCATTAGATCTCTGTGGCAGAAGAGAATGTGCCATAATCTGACTGACTATTTAATACATCTAGGAATTTTCAGATCATTATTTAAAACATAAGACAAATTGGAACAAGAAATATTATCCTTTTCCTATTTTCATCAAGTAAAGAATAGAATTTTTCAAGTCCTAAAATCTGCAAGTTATCCCTCTAAATACAGATATAAATTTCAGAAATTAACATTAGGTAACTGATTTTTTATGTAATTAAAATTAAATTTAAAACTATGTAGTCTTGAAAATAATTTTCTTGTGCTTGATATATATATATTAACTTTTATCTGACCAATAATATTTGTGGAGTAGAATGATATAAACAATTACATGTTACACTAAATTTCAGGGAAAACTCATATGTATTCTCAAGTACCAGTGGACAGAAAACATGTTTGTTTTATAAGAAATTTAATGATTTCCAGGAAAAAAAGAGTGTTCCTTGTTGTAAATTTTTCTATTCTATTCCTGTGTTTTCCTCACAGTTAATCTCCTTGGATTTTTGTTTGTTTGTTTATTTGGTTTTGGAGATTGTTGGCTTTGTTTGTTTTGTTATTTGTTTGGGTTTGGTTTTTTTGGGGGTGAGGGTGTATTTTTTCTTCAGTATTGTTTTGAGTTTGTTTGTTTGTATTCTATTTACTTAGGATATGAAATGTACATTTCAAAATAAGAGGTCATCCTCTTTTGTTTGTGTTTTGCTCGTCGGTGTTCCTGTTTTGCAAATGTTTAAAAGAAATGTTTTGCGCATTTAAAACTTTATGCTAAATATTCTCAAACTGGAAATGTATTGATTATTTTTTAACATGTGGGAAGCAAGTACTTTAGCTTCTTAATCACCTTTTATGAAATCTATGTATTAACTGTATTTATCAATGGTTTTCTCATTTGAAAATATGTTCATCTGTGTCAGTCAAATAAAATCCAGCAAAACATCACCATCTTTCAAACCATCTCTACATCCCATAAAGGTCAATGGAATTAAGGTTGTGGACTATCATTAAGAAAAATGACAACTTGAGAAAGTAACATTTTTTTCATTCTGCTCATTCGGACTGAGGTCTACAGCTGCCTTCTCTCTGTGTGCTCTCTGCTTCCTGATAAAATAAGGGGCCGCCAACATTTTCCTCTGAGTGCAGATTCACTTCATTGTCAGTGTGACATTTAAAAGGCAATAACCATTTTTAAAATGGCATTTTAACAAATGGCAAATCTGACCTCATGTTGAGAACAATAGATGATGAAGAAAAGAGCTTCCACTAGAGAAAATTTGAAGCAATAATCTCTACCAATGAACCAAAAAAATCAAAGAATGCAAAAAAAGAGTAATTTGTTGTGAAAATTTTTATGTTTACATTTGCTGTCTAGAAGAAAAAGGACAGAAAATATGATGTGGTTGTATGAATTGGAGTGAATATAGAAAGGAAGGAAGACAGTACACTTTTCCAAAGACTCACACAGTTAAATCTGGCAGAGGATCAGGGGAATAAAATTCAGCAGTGACACAGAAAAAACGAAACTGAAAGAATGCAGAAGTGATGCAATGTAATCTAACTTGGGACCACAAAATACCCTTAGCTATGCGTGTTTGCTAAGTAGTGTAGCTACACAGAAAACATAAGAGTGCTTATGTGTCTTCAGTCATATTCCATACTTTATTAACACTGGCTTCATCTGAATACCACAAAAAGTGTGGTCTTCCTGATGCCTTGAGGTGGCCTAAAAACAGAGACTAGACAAGAACAAGGGAGTAAAGGTAGGTATTTATTTCAAGGGCCTTCAAAGGTACACTCTGGGCAGTCAAAAGGCTACACCCAAGATAGACCCTGGGTCATGAGTTCTTCACACTTTTACAAGTTTGGTTCTTTTGCTTATCAGGGTTAATTCTCCAACTACAACTTCAGTAAATGATGTAATTACCCCAAGTTTGCCCCCCTTTCTCTAGGCTTTAGTTTACACAGTTTGGGACCTGGTGTCCTTGAAGAGCAAACCTAGAGAGGGTTTGTTATGTGTAACCAGCACTAGAGAACAGCAGCTAACAGGCCACACAAAATTTCAGCGTTACCAGCTAAGCAGTACAGGATTTGAAGAATATAAAAGTTAAAATCTAAGGCATCATTCCTTTAATGAGAATTTCTGTCCTTCATAGTTTTTTTTCCATGCTAACTTATTCACAGCACTCCTATAAATGAAACCCATCCTAAATTATCTTTCATATTTATCTTTTCCTCCACTTTAGAGAACAGTTGATCCAAAAGCACTTCTGGTGTAAAAGGTTTTGTAAATAAGGATAATTTGAAATATTTCCAAATTCTTCCCCTCATTTTCTGGATATTTAATAATTTTATAACTAAATAAATGTATATTTTTTGTTTCTTTATTAATTTTATATATTTTTTACAAGTCACAAGAAGAACAGTAAGTAAGAAAGAGTGGATGTGGGTGGATTTATTTAAGACAGTATATGCAGAAAATGACAGACCCTAATACATGAGGAAGATGCATTTTACAAACAGAAGAATACATCAGAGCATGGCAGGAGGTCCCACTTGAAGGAACATAGTTTATTTTTGCTGATTTTTTGCCTAATGGTGCTGCCTCTTTAAACATCAACACTGTATTAATCACAGGAAAGAGTACAGGTTGCAGATCAAGTCTGCTAGCTCCTCTTGGGTGACTTCACATAAAAGATGTTCCTCTCATCCAAGTAATTCAGAGGTGACAAATATTACAGATGTTGAATTTATGTGAGTGCCTGCTCCCTGTTTATTAACTCATCAATCACGTGAGAAAAGGACCAAACAGCCAAGTGGGCTTTCCTTATCCTGTTGGCTCAACAGAGTCTAAAAGCAATCAATATTTATAATTACTAAATTCTTTCAGGATATTTTAACCCTTCTTTAGTAATCTACTTCACATCTTACTGGTTGATCAAATCTAAAACTAATTAGAAAGAATGAAGTTTTAATTACTTCACTGATGCCTTTCATATATTTCTCAGTCTTAACTATAATTGGTTCTGTCATAATGGCAGACTAAGTGTTTTTTCCTTTTTTCATTTGATTAATTAATAGAGCTCTCTCCATAGAAAAGCATGAGTAGAGAAGATAAGCATAAAATATGCAGAGATACACTAAGAGTGAACAGACCTTTTTTGCCAGGAAAGGATTTTTTTTAAATTTTGATTCTGATTTACATACATTTATGTGTGTGTGTGTGTGTTTGTGTTCACACTATTTTAAGAAAAAGTTGAATTATTTGTGAACAACAAAGATATATAAACTTTCAGGTCTCAATCTGAGTAACATTTCCAAGAACATTCAAAATGGCAAAAAAAAAAAAAGTTTATTTCACTCCTATTTTGCTAAATTTCTAGAAATAAATTGCACTTTTAAGAAGCATCCCTGAAAAAAAAATTACATTTATTTTCCTGTTCACTTTCACTATCTGATTAAAGTAGTCTTGTTTTTCATTTTTAAACTGTAAGAAAAAGGAATCCAGGTTCCTTTTGAAGATCACCCTTGAAAATATTAGACATTTGCTCCACAAGTTTAATGATGGATTTTAGTATGAATAATTACTAGCTAAGCATAAATTTAAACAAATTATTGCAGATGCTATATTAGACTCATAATTTAGTGCCTTCAAATTAAAAATACAAACATTGTGAGTGGCTTTCTACAGACACATGCAAATGTTAAGTGTGGTATCTGGATCAAAAAGAAATGCTTGATTTCTAAATATAATGACTAGTTTCATGGCTTTTTCATGGCATTCACATTTTCTGAGGTGACTTATGGATTTTTGAGTAAACAAGTTTTTCAGCACAGATAATTTAAAGTAGGAGTTAATACTACTGTGGTTTTTGAGTTACAAATTTTTATAAGAGTGTTATTTGTCAGATTAGTACAGCTATTTCTATATATTGAATAATAAACTTGATAAAGGCTTTTAAAGAATTGTATAAACATATTTTGCAATTTTTTTAGAAACTTTAAGTAGAATAGGCACACTTTATATCTTGAAGCCAGAGGATGGCCAAATCAATGGACTGGGAAACTTCTGACTTTTTTCATAAATAACTTTTTTTTTTTTTCATTCAGAGCATAGTCAACTTATTATTCAGTGTAGAAATTATGAAAATAGTATTTTTAATGTATATTATAGAAAACTAGAAAGATTAACTTCTGGCTAAAAATCTACTGCCAAAGGGCATATATTTCATGTTGTTGTAAGAAAGACTAGGAATTTATTCAAATTCTAAGACCATGACTATGGCTTGGTACCAAAATGTCATTCATACCAGCTGTCATCCAAAACCTATATATTGCAGATGTCAAACTGGCACACTGAGATGGAAAATTTGTTGGAGTTTTTATGTACAGTCCTGCTGTGAGTAAAATTACTCATTTTATATTGAATTATCTTTTCAGTGACAATCTTAGGTATGGTTGAAGGCTTCTACTTAGGTTGTTGTTTTCCTATCTCTGTATGTAATTTTAAAGCTCCTATGAATAGAAAAACAATGATTTTCTATGTCTTACTCTAACCTTTCCCACATTTGACAAATGTTTCTCTCTTTATCTGCAGTTTCAAACACTTTGTGTTTCAAGAGCATTCTGTATTAATAATGTGATTTTTGAGGTAGTATATGTAAGACCTCTTTTTTATCATTTTACATTGAAAAATTAGTCACTTACTGTAATATTGTGTCCACTGATCCATACAGAGTTTCATTTTCCTTTATATTATGGTCGGTGTATGTTTCTTTCCCATGTAAAATATTTAAAACAGAAAAATATTGATCAAATTATATTACAGATTTCTTTCTGGTCCAAAATACTTTTCATTATGTAATTAAGGAATCTAATTTAGAAAACATTTAAAAATAAATATATTGAAGGCTGAAGAACAATCTATTTAAAGTTGAGCCAACCTATAAGTTTTTAATTTTTGGAAATTCTTATTGCAAAACTTAGGACAGTTGTCTTGATTTCCCAGAAAGAACAATATTTTCCTAATTTTTTTAATAATATGTACATATAGGAAGACAGCAACTAGGTTGGACAAGCAAGATGAGACTGTGAAAGTCTTCATCACAAATATACCTTCAAAAATACAAGACTGTCTGCCCATCTGTTGGCTTAAAGTTACTTTGTGAAGCACACACATATCCATGAGCATAAAATATTAAAACAGTGCAACGAAGTTGGGTGTAATGCACCAGCAAGAGACCCACAGTAGGTCAGAAGTGAAAAACACTCCTCAAAATAATTAACAAGGCAAGGAGGTGGATACATATCAAATGAGTAGTGCTTGCTCTTAGGGACTTTTTATAGGACTAGGTAGAAACTCAGCATTCTGCTTGACTTCAGGAGCCTTCTTGGGTTCAAAGGACTTGACTGGCATAATTGTCTGGTTCCTGAAAAAACATATATGGCATAATCAATACAGACAAAAAAACTGGGCAGAAAATACCACAAATTCAGATTCTTCATTATTATTCCCTCACCTTTCTTCCACTGGCTGAAAATGTGACATTGTTCTATGTGTGTGTGTATATACATATATTTAAATGTATGTGTGTGAGCGTACAGAATTATTTAGTACTAATAATTTTAGTCCCAGCCACTACTAAGTGAGACCAACAAAAATTCTGGTTTTTTCTCATTCTGTAAAACTTTTCAGATCGAAATCAGTTGCTGAACGATCTGTAAAGGATGTATTCTATCTGGTTTTGTTTCAGGTGTATTCAAGCTCAATAACTGAAAAATTGTGTTGCTCAAGTAGGATTATTTTATTTTTAGTGAAATGAACAAGCTGTGAAAAAAAATCATCTGCTGTTACATAGCAGCTGCCAGTTTGAAGAATTGCTACAAATGCCATTATGCATATAAGCCATTTCCCATGGTGACAGCACTGTCCCTGAAGAGAGACCAGCTTAAAGGCATGGAGGCTTAAAACCACATAGAATGAAACTCTGACTTAAGCTCGGCCCCACAAACTTGGAGTCACTGTTTCAGCACAAGGGAAATTTCAGGCAGAAAAGAGCCTACATGTGTGTGCTTCCACACATATATGCATGTTGTGTTTCAGAATTCATTCTGAGAATCAAGGCTTAAAGTCAGGATAGAAAACCAGGCATTTTTAGGTTATTTATTTAGAACCTATCTGCATTAAATAGGAAGAAGTTTAAAGCCAAAGGGTAAATCAGGGCGGAATTCCCTGTGAGTCTGAAATAACCTTTCTTATTTTGACTAACCTCAGAAGATAGTTATCAGTACAGAAAGTCTATTAAGAGTCTCAGAATTAAAATGTGTGTCTGGAGTTGCAGCATATTAGATATGAGTATTCAGAGAGGGTCTGAGTTGTAAACCTGTAACATTGAAATAGATTTCTGTAAAGATTTCCACTACTTTCTTTGCAAGTACTTTGATTTCTTTGTGTCACATTAAAGCTTATTTGATTCATTCTCAGGACTCAGCTCAGTCTCAATCCCTTACATATAATATATAATTATCTATATTACATATATAATATAATTATATATATTTTATATCTATTACACGTATAATATAATTATTTCTTTTAAATTACTACAAGAAATAGTAAATTACTTACTAAATGAAAATAAAAGTGTGATTTTTTATCATAATATTACCTTCTTTTTTTTTTTTTTGTTTTGTTTCAAGCTTATGTCAAAATGATAGAAATACCAGAAATACCAGGCAGTTTTTGTTAGGTTTTGTTCTTGCATTGTTTTAACTTAAGGTATTTTATAATAAGAACAGAATCAAACCACCTCAAAGAAAACACATTATCGCATAATTAGGTGCATGGTAGAAGTGGCTTTCTTTGACTGGTCCTTAATGCACTTAAAATTGTCCCACAATTTTACCTTGCCTACTTTTTTCAGCAGTAATAATTAGAGAACCTATACATGTGAATAGGTCTTGATCCTAGAAGTGAAAAGTTTGACAAAAGTGAAGAATTTCTCTGATTATAAAAAGCTTAAAGAAGTCTTCTAGTAACAAAAGTGGCCTGCAAGAAAAGTGTAGAGGGACATTTTGCAAGGGCATATAGTGACAGGACAAGGGGAAATGGCTTAAAGCTGAAAAAAAGTAGATTAGGATATTAGGAATAAGTTCTTTACTCTGAGGGTGGTGAGGCACTGGAACAAGCTGACCAGAGAGACTGTGAATGCTCCATCCCTGGAAGTGTCCAAGGCCAGGTTGAATGGGATTCACCTGGTCTATGGTGGAAGATGTCCCTGCCTTGGCAGAGGGGTTGGAATGAGACAACCTTTAAGGTCCCTTCCAATCTGAACCATTCTATGATACTACAATTCTATAAAGATCACATAATTTTTCAGTGCAGTTTATGAGGTGTATGTGTACATACATACATGCACACATATATATACTAGCTTAATATAGTCATATTAATCAATCAGACTATGATGCCAGAAGAGTTTTCTTCTACTGCTCTTGCCTGGAGGAGATAGGAGCTGCTCAAGAATCAGTCCTTCATATCTAAAAAATTGCGTGTGCTTAGCTAGGTTTGAGTAGAAAATAGTAGTCTTCAAGTACTTTACGTGTCTCTTTGCATAAAGAAGCAGGGTTTATTCTCTTGTTAGATGATACTAAACACAATTCTATGAGGGTGTATAGAAGCCTTAAGACGTCTTCCAACCCAAACCATGCTATGATTGTACAAGTCTTTTGTTTGAACCCAGTCCTCTGAGTTTTCTAAAGGGATTCAGTCTGAAAGTCATGCTGACAGAAATCTCAACAGAGTATACAATTGTATTGTGAAACTAATATAATTTCAGAGTCTCCCCAACAGTTGTTTCAGAATTCTTTGACCACCAACATTATTATTGTGTTGGACACCTGACTGTACTGACCTGTCATAATTTAAAAATATTTACTCTCCAAAGCTGAAAAAGGAAAATTGTTAAAATATATCAATCAGACCATCAGTTAACAGTTTTGCTTTTTATTCTTTATTCAGCTCAGGCCATTTCCTTTGTGAGAATAATAATGTTCACTTGTTCAAAACTTAATGCTTTTTTCATTTTGCTTTTTGAGGCGGGTCTGTATGCGTGGTAAGTCCATCACTACAGGGATCATTTTGTTTCAGCACAGAGCACTTAACTGGCTTTACATTTGAGAAAGATGAATACAGTACTTTGCTTTCAAGCCATCTTAGAACAGCACATGCTAAAAATAGTAGAAGAGAAACTGAAATCAATGAGCAAGAAAGTAGACTTCATATAAGAATGTGAAAAATAAATATATTTGCCCTAAACAACCTATTCCAGTGCCTCACCACCTTTACAGTAAACAATTTCTTCCTAATATCTAATCTAAACCTACTCTCTTTCATTTTGAAGCCATTCCCTCCTGTCCTGTCACATATGCTCTTGTGAATAATCTCTCGCCATATTTCTTGTGGGCTTCCTTCAGGTTCTGCAAGGCCACAATTAGATCACCCCAAAGCCTTCTCTTCTCCAGGCTGAACAATCCCAATTCTCTCAGCCTCTCCTCAGAGCAGAGCTGCTCCATCCCTCTGATCCATCTTGGTGCCTCCTCTGGGCTCTCCAACAGCTCCACGTCCTTCCTGTGCTGGGACCCCAGAGCTGGAGGCAGCTCTGCAGGTGGGGTCTCACCTGAGTGGGGCAGAATCCCCTCCCTGCCCTGCTGCCCACGGGGCTTTGGATGCAGCCCAGGACACACTTGGCTTTCTGGGCTGGGAGTGCCCATGGTCAGCTCATATTCGATTTAAAGCTCTGCCAATGAGCCCTGCTAGTTCCTGTGCAGACACTCTCACAGAGCAAGGGGATGTCTGATGCCAGGATTCCTGGTGCTGTTTAAACTATTCCATTGTCAAAAGCACAAAATTTTGGTGGTGACACAAGCTGTGGAGTGATTTCCCTATCCCAGGTCTGAGGGAAGCAGCAGATCTCCCTGGAGGCTGGGCCTGTTTGTCATATTGGGCTCCCTGTTCCTGTTAGAAGGGAATAATCTACAATTATAACCCATCTCCTCTTCCTCTTGGAAGCATATTTGATACAGGGGACTGACCTTTCTGATTGTGGTGACACCTCTGGCATACCTTACCTTCATCATCTTTAGTCTGATCTTCCATGTACAAAGCCTCCTACCTATTGTGCAGAGGCATCTCGTGGGGTGGGCAAAGAAAGATTTTGTTTGCCACTCCAAGCATAGACTTCCATTTGATCCTTTCTTCACAAATTGTACCTTTTCCTTGCTGGGGGATGGACAGAGGATTCCCTTGTTCTTGAATTTTGGTTTTGGTGGCTACTCTTGGCTACTCCTGAAACCTCTTGGTTCTGTCAGTCTATCTCCCTTTCTGAACCTCTAATACTCCTTAAGCTTTTTTACCCCATCCCATAGCTCTGCTACCAGGCTGAGCAGGTCATTCACCTGGTAACATCTGAAAAAGCTTCTGTCACTGCTACAATCCAGTGAAAGGCTTAGGTGCTCCCTACAGCCTGAAACCTGGACAACTGCATGTCTTTTAGGAACTCTGACTAGGTCCCTCTTAGGGAAAAATTAAAAACTGCATTTCTTAGTTTCAAGTCCTAACATGTGAAAGAAAAAGTCCACAGGATAGAGGAAGAGCAGAATCTTGAGGTTTGCCTCACACAGAGTTATTTCAGGATAGCTGATTTAGAGAAACCACAGCAATGGCAAAAAAATCAAGGAAAATAGCAGAAGTCCAAAATAACATAGAAACAGATCTATGTCACAAGTACATATTCACCACTGAATTTTTTCCTATAAATAAAAAAATATTGTCTTTGGAAGACCTCATCAGTTAAAGTGTCAGTTATAAAATTTTAAAAGTTCCAGCATGGAGGTATGGATGGCTGAAGATATTTGCTTCAAATATGTGTAATTATTTTACCTTGATAACTTGGTGTAATCTTTACCTCTTCTAAGTTGTGGGAACCAAAGTATTTTAAAACCATTTCTCTGTTTCTTTTGATAAGCAGGGCAAAACATTCAGCACTGTCTAGATAAACCATCTCCTTCACTTTTGTCCCTTAAAGCTCAAAAGGACCAATTCCCAAGCGAATTGCAAGAGAAAATATCCATAATTTCAGTGAAATCCCCCATTGGTTTTTTGTCAAAGACATTAAATTTATTTAGGCTGTCTTGTCTGATTCAAAATATCAGTGGATTCAGGCAGGGTTTTTTAATTAAAAAGATGTACTACTGCGTAGAGAAAATGTAATAATATCCCAGACTGATATAGTACTATTCTACTTACAATTTGGCCACGTGTTTGAATTTTGAAAGAGTTCACCAAGTTGCACAATTTATTAGTTGTATAAAACTGTGGGAAAATCCCTTTGATTTATTCAAAAGAAAAGAAAAAGCAAATTGTGGGACACACAATAAATTGGAGACTACCTGTCTCATTCAACCAGTTCAAATTATCTGAGCAAATAAAATTAGTGAATGAAAAAATGGAGCTGATAAATAAGAAAATTATAGAATTGTTTTCAGGATACCTGTGTCCTGAGAATGGTCTCCTTTTGTGATTGTGGCCATTTATCAGCAAGCAAATTAATTTCCTAACCCGCAACTGAGGTTGTGAATGCCTTGGAAGTTAAGAGTTGTTCTCATAATTTCCATTAACATTACTTACTCAGTGAATTACACTGCTCACATGTAACCCAAAGGTTACAGTCATGATTTTAATCCTCATGAGTTCCTAATTTAGGCATTCTTTATGTTTCTCATTCTTTACCCTGAAGCACTGGCAGAAATGCTCTGGTTTTGTGCTAATAGATCATGTGTTTTCTGCACATTGAACAGAACATCTTTAAGCCAGGCTGCATCAAATTGGAGCTTTTTCAGAGAATCACATTAATTCTGCTGGGGGAAAAAAGGCAATAAACAGAAATGAAGAAATACAGTGCTACCTCTCTGAAATCCATTTAAGCAGTAATCCTCTGAAATTAGGGCATACCATCTTTTACCAGATATCATAGCAGCAAACTTTTTTTAACTGTGGAAAACACATTTTCAAGGAGATTAATCTTAATGCAAACTATGTTTTAAGTTATTCTCTTCATTATCATCATCATATGTGCACAGCCTTCATACATGCAGAACTCAGCTGAAAGACAATTATTGAATATGAGCCAAGGATCTGTAAAGCAATGCAATTTCATTGCATTTATATGAATAATTGTTTGCACTAGAAAAAAAAATCAGTAATGCCTATGTCTGAGTATTCTTTCTAATAAAAAGTCCACAGTTTCAGCAATAAGGTCATGCTTTCATGAGTTTGCTTATGAAGTCTCTTTCACAGAGTTTTGGAGTGTTTGCATGGTGGAAATAGGTGCAAGATGCTCTGCATACTGAAAGGGATCTGGATTATTTAGTCGGTAAGTGTAAGGGTCACTAGTGATGTTTGCAAAAGGTATTTAAAGAAGTAAGTATTTCTCATTAAACATCAGTAGAATCTTGATAGAAATTTTGAGGGCATACTAACAAGTCTCGAAGGCTATTGGGAAAGAAGATGTGGACATGAATAAGCAGCTGTAGCACTATTGCATTCACTGCCTGTTGGTTAGAGTCAGAGAAGCAAAATTATTTGGGCCAGACAACCATTTTTTCCTTTAATTTTCATAATTATCACTTAAAAATATGAAAGCCTGATTAATAAGGAGCTGTGCCACCTGGCATTGTGTGGTTATGACCAGTCACCTGTTCATTTCCATGAAGGAATTTTTCCCTTACAAAATCATAGCAGCTGATGCATTTTGTTATTTTTTTGATTGACTAATTGTCAGAGGATCCAGAGTTTGGTTGAGCATCAGTAAGAAATTAAAGACAGTAAGCTGCTTTGACCTTGGAGATAAAAGACTAGAATAGGATATTATCCAGGCATGTGTGATACCCATGATTTCACTGGGGGAGTTACACTTATGGGGCAAATGGATGACGTGGATAAACTTCTGCAGAAATATAAATATCCTTTCCATGGGGAAGATACACCACCTTACCCCATTTATACAAGGTGTAAGGAGGTCAGGGATATTTCAGTGATACCTTATTCTCAGAAAATGTGACGGTGTTTTTATACAATCACTGGAACCAAGTAAAAAATACTGTATGACAATGAGAAGTAAAGAACTTCCTATCCTCTGCCAGTATTGAAGATAGCAGCAATTCAAAGGAGAGCCTAAATTCTTAGCTATATCACTGTTATTTTTCTGCCCAGCTGATTCAGAGTATTTCAGCTCATGAATGGCCACTCTTAAAATATTTTATTTATTTAATTAACACAATTATTAGAAACAGGAGCTAGTATTCCAAAGTAAGCTCTGACTATAAGTTGTAGAGATTCTGTTCATAAAAAGAATTTTTTCTCAGAAAGTTTTTACATAAAGCTATCTTAATGTTCATTTCATTTATAAAACAATATCAGCTGTGAAGAATATACAAATCTGTGAAAGAGAAAAAAATAATCCTCAAATATTGAAGGAACTTCTGACGCACCTTGCTCTTGGAAAAACCTGAAATGTGTAGTTAAAATGATACATCTTTGTGTGTTTTGTGACCACACAATTTTTCTGTTCTCTTTTACAGCTTTCTTTTAGCATTATACACAACCACTTGGCTCTCTCAGACCTAAGTGCAGTCAGCACTACCAGTTAAGTATGACTTTGAAACTGATTTGCTTTGTTTTAATTTTGCTTCTGTGATGTTTCCCGACATGTTTTCCAGCTATATTACCATTCCTCTTTTCTACCTATTTGTTGTCTTTACTCAGTCAATTGTGTCTCATTCTTACTAAGTGGTGCCAGTTGCAACTCCAGTCTTTCTTCAGCAGATATTAGAAACAAGTTGCTTGCATTCTGTCTGCTCTTGATACCTCCAGGAACACACATCATACTTATGGGTCGGCCAATCTTGATTTGACGAAAGCTCACTGAGAATAAAACAGCTAAAATGAAATAAAGACAACATAAAAAACAAATTAATCTCAAGGACAATTTAATAGAAAAAAAAAAAGAATTTTAGAAGTTTAAAAGTAGAAAAATTTAAAAGTTAGAACAAAAATATTCCATTCAGTTATCAAACAGAAATGCCAGTACTATTACAAAAAAAATAATTTCCAAAGCTTTTGTCCACTAAGGAAAATACATGATGTTGAGAACAGAGAAGAAATATTGAGTATCTTCCACAAACTTTTCAAAAATTCCTAGGCTACACATGTAGTACACCCAGTATACACAGAAATCTTTATGGATGAAATTCTCAGGAATCTAGATCTAAACATGATAGCCTGACTGAGGTCAGAGGAAAAACAAACAAATGAACAAACCTAAGAATAATTGGATGCTGCAAATTAAAACCATTGAGACTTAAGTATTTTTAAAGCATAGAGACTGTTTAAATCCTAGGGCTAGCAGAGGAATGCTGTGTGAAGTTCAGAGAGATAGTAACATACAGGTAACATAACATGTCAGATGTTAACCAGAGCACAGTTTCTGCTCCAGTTCATAACACCTGAGAGTGCCCTTTGAAAAACTTCTCTGTTGTTCAGATGTACAGGATGAGACAGAATTTTATTACACTGATTCTTCAGAGAATCATTGTGAAACTTTCTCTGGCTTGGTGTGATAGTTCTGGAGTCCTGTAGGGCAGCAGCAGTTGGAAAAGAAATCTAAAAATGTGAAGAATGTTTTTTTTCTCATTTTTTCCCAGTAGAAATGATCTCCAAATAATCCCATTATCTGAATAGCATCATCCCAAGGGCAGTCTTTTTCCTCTAACTGAATTTTTTGGAGAGCATTTTGAAATGGTTGTTGGATTTCTTTGTGATTAGTGTAAGGAGACATACCTTTAACTTTTTTCAGGCCAGCCTGAATAACACCAGCAATTGAATCAGAATTATTCTACCTGCAAATAATTTAGAAAGTTTTCTTTGTATGCCTGAAGAGATTATGAAAAATTATTTAACTTCTCAAGTTGGCATACAGTTGAAGTCAAAGTGGAATTTTAATGTCTGGTGATTCCTAGTGGATATTAAAACAATCTTTTTTTTCCTCTGTCTACAGCAATTCATAGTATTTACCTAATGTTAAACAAAGATAAAAGATAATATTAATATGGTGGTTGAAGAAAAAAACTTGAAAGCTTTGTAGAAATTTCATTAATTTTGAGACGAAATCAAGATGGCCTGCAGATGAGGATAGCACTGAAACTTCAGCATGACCATGCAGTAAACCACGAACAGCAGCAGAGCTGTTTGATGCTTTTTGTGCTGTCTGATCCAGAGTGGTTAGGTTTGAAGATGACACTATTTTTATTTTTTCAAGAAAAATGGAAATTATCCACTTCTCAGCATTTTAATGTGTGTTCTATGACAGTGAGATCCCTTTCAGGAGCTGGCAGTGGCTGATGGTGGAACAACAATAATCCCTGACAGCTGTGAAATTATCATGGCCTATTAAAATGAAACCTGCTGAACAGCAACATAGATAAGCAAAATATTTGAAACTTTTGAGTTTTTCTTTATCACACAATGGAAAAGAGTGAATTACTATTTAACCTTAAATTTGAACAGTTTCTCAGGCTTTAAATAAGGATGATCTGAAATGGACATTTTGTATTAATTTGTCTTAAATACACATATCATCAACACTCTAGCATATGATGGGGTTTCCTTGTGTATCAAGAGTACATTTATGGGAAGTTTTGTTTATTTTCTCTTGTGATGCTGATTTTCAATTAAATTGCCAATGAAGTCTCTCTTGAGGCTGTAGGTGAGGTACTTCTAAAAATGTAAGAAAAAAGTAAAAACCCCTTGAATTATTTATAATGAAAGAAGGAGTGGAAGAACAAAAATAGCTACAGTAGTGTAAGTAGAGTGGGCGCATATATGACATGAGTGATTTGTTGAGTATGTCAGTAACAGTTTCAGTACAATAAGAACAGATAATATAGTACAATTAGTGTAGTTCTCCAAAAGCTGTATTTTTTGAAGTGCAGAGACATGACCTATTTTGTCAATTCAGCTGTCATTGTGGTAATAATATAAAGTTATTACCCCATGTGTCCACGACAGAAATTTATAAAAAGCATAACAACAAAATTATAGGTCTTCCTTGCTTGTTTCCTTACTTTGCATTAAATATATTAAAAATAATTACTAATGACTATCCAAGTATCTTTCAGGAAGACAAGCATAAAATACAAAGACTTGATTTTTTTCCTTTTAGCATGTATCTAAATTCATTCCAAGACCCACTTTCTTCCCTTCCCTATCATCCCTTTCCTGGGTCTCTTCCTAATTTTTTTTATGATGCTAGAGAGCCTTTGGCCATAATTTTCTTTTTAAAGAGTTATTTTCTTCTTATGTAACTCTATATTCTTATTTCCTCATAATGTGTTTCTGTATAACCAGTTGTAACATTCAGTTTCTTTCAGTATTTGTATAAATAAATTTCAAATTAAAATTCCACTCCTACCAGTACATGTGGCAATATTGAACTACCTTCAGGTATAGCACATATCTAATCTGAATACCAGCATAAGCAATACCTCAATACACTAATATATTTTGGTAGCTAAGAGCTGTAGAGCAATCAGTCTAATTGTAACATCAGATTTAGGCAATTTTATTGGCAAACAAATCTTACTTTTTTCCATATTACCAAGCATTGTTTTTTTCAATTAAATATCTGCTAAACCAGAGAATCAAAGTGCCATCATAGAGCCATAAAATGGTTTGGGTTGGAGGAGACCTTCCAAGATCATCCAGTCCAATCTTCTTAATGTATGGGGAGAACCACCTCCCTCAAAATGCTTTTGAAGCAGCCCAGGATGTGGTTGGCTTTCTGAGTCATGTCCACTTTTTCAACTACTAGGGCTCCCAAGTCCTTCTCTGTAGCATTGCTGCTCTCACTACATTCACCCTCCCTGTGTTGATTGCCCCAACCCAGCTGCAGCCCACGGTCTTGTTGCACTCCATAAGGAGTTGCACAGGAACACTCCTCAAGCCTGCCCAGGTCCCCCTGGATGGCATCCCCTCCCTCTGGTGTATCAACTGCACTACTGATCTTGAGGTAATCTGCAAACTTGCTGAGGGTGCAATCACACTCAGTCACACTCTCTGTGTTGTTGGTGAAGATACTAAGTAATGCTGGTGCCAGTAGAGACCCTTGAGAGACACCACTCATTACTGGTTCCGATTTGGACACTGAGCAATTGACTGCCACTCTTTGGACCCAGGCATCCAGCCAATGCCTTATTAATCCAACAGTTCATCCATACAACCCATATTTCTGCAATTTAAAGGTAAAAATGTTATGGGGGACAGTATCAAGAGCCTTACAGAAGTACAGGTAGAAGGCATTGGGAGCTCTTCCCTTTTGCCCTCCTGGAGTAAATAATTAAGCTGCACTGCCAACAAAACTAGCCCTTCCAAGTAATGTTTGTGTGAAAGACTCATTTGTTCTTCCAATCAAACTTCTGTGGGGTCAAAATAATTTCTCACCTCTCATATATGTAAAATTCTTCCTTGTAGTGTAATAGATAAAAGTAAACAAAAAGAAAAAAAAAGGACGCCATTAACTGTATCTTTAGCATCTTTCCACTGAACTTCTATTATTTTGATGAAACAATTAGTGCAGACTATATTTTTAATATAGGTTACCACCAAAAACCAAAAAAACCCCAAACCCACATTCCAGGCTCAATCCAAAAAAATGCCAAAAATGTTCATTCTCAGTAATAGACACATGATCAACCCAAATGAAGGCAGTAGTTTCACTGTTTCTTTTCATTGTAATGATCTTTGCAATGTAAAAGCAGTATTGTGGAACACAGGCCCTTGTTTTATTCTGTACTTATTTCCTCTCTGCATTTGTCTACATTATTGTTTCTAAAACATTTAGTTTTTCTAATCCTGTGCTAGACTGTGTAAAAAGGGCTCTTGAAAAAAGTTGCGAGCTGCTTTAAAAGAAACCAGTTTCTATTGTAGGGTATTTTTTGTATAATTGTCCAATTTTAATATAAATAAAAATGAATACAATGAAAATGGGCTGTTTCTCAAAAGAGAAGGCTGTGGACTGTCACTCTTTAAGTTGTTCCTGTTCTTTAAAATTGCTTTTGTTTTCAGAGCTTTCCACTGAGATCAAGATGGGACGTCAGCCAAAAGGAATTTAACTTAGTGTTTTCCATCAGGGAATAGGCCTGAATTTTGATCTCTTTCATAATCACTTGAATATGTAAACCGATGATTTCCATCTTTAACGGTTTGGCAAGAAAGATTAGGCAGACTCATTTAAGGACTATTATCCTTTGAAGCATGCACAGTAATTCCAAATCATTAAATTTCCGAGCTGATTATGTTCTTCCAATGTAATACTTTGTTTCTTCTTTTTATAATTAAACATTTTAAACATGATAGACAATTGTAAAAGAATATAAAACTCAAAAAGTAAGAATGAAACCGTTCTGTTCCTGTGGATTCAATTAAGAATATTTGAGTTTGTGTAGATGTTATGGTGATGGTAACTGAGGAATGTTAAAAAAATACAGCTCATTCTATATTTGCCATATAAAACAGCACTAATGTGCTAAACTAACATCACTAATCAATCAATATGCATTATGTGATCATCATGAATAATCATAATATTAATGTTAAAACAAATACAATAAATAAAAATTAGTTATGTTAAAAAAACAGTTTCAAAAGTATGCACATAATCTGTTGCAGGAAGTCACTTCCTAATCTAAACTTCATGCTCAAAATAGAGCAATCATTTAATTTAGTGACAAAATTCAGAACCAAAGTGAGCATGTTCTGCCTAAGTATCCTGCCTAGAATCCAACTCTGTCCTTTTTTTAAAATAATTCTGCAAACCCCTAGAACAAATGTTGATTTTCTTTTTTTTTTAAAATGAAAATGCTTTCTAGTTGTGTTGTTTTTAAAGCAGAGTTCTGCTATCAGGGTAGTCTGCTGGGGCTGGCTTCTGTGAGAAGACATTGGAGGCCGCCCCAAGGTCATATAAAGGCAGTGTCAGACAGCTCCTAGACTGTACCAACATTGCTCAAAGCTGGGCCACCAGTGATGCTGGTAGTGCCTCTGTGATAATGTATTTAAAAAGGGTAAAAATTGCTGCACAGTAGCTGTGAGAGAGAAGTGAGAAAAACGTGAAACAGACATCAAGGTCAGAGAAGAAAGAGGGAAAAGAAGTGCCAAAGCAGAGATTCCATGGAGAAGACTGTGATGGAACTGCTTGTCCCCCTGCAGTCCATGAAGGAGCAGATGTGGAGCATTGTGTCTGGCTGAGATGGAGTTCATTATATCATAGCAGCACTCACAGTGCTCTCTGTGTGTGTGGGGGTACCTGCAAAGGCATTGATAACACACCTGTGCCTTGGCTGCTGCTGAGCAGTGCTGGCACAGCACCAGCACAATCCCTCCAACATTCTCCTTCACCAGCAGGCTGGGGATCGGCAAAATCTTGGGAGAGGATACAGACAGGACAGCTGACCCAAACTGCCCAAAGGGATATACTATTTGTTGTCTGCTCTAGAAAAAATGTCAAGGGAAAGGAAAAGGCTGGAATCATTGTTTTGCTTTACTTAAAGCTACTTTTATCTTGACACACCGTGGGGTTATATGCCGTCTTATTTCCTTCTCCTGTTCCTGTCCTGAGGAATGGAGGGATACAAGAGATTGCTGAGAACCTGGCCTCCAGCCAGGGCCATCTCACCACATATCCATAATGTAGCCAGTGCAGGACCCCACAGTAAAGAAGGTGAATATATCTTAAAGGAAGCTGCAGCCTCTGAACAGCCCATGGCAGAATAGGCTCCTGTAAAGGGCCGTGGAGCAGAAGCTGCTGCCCCATGGAGCAGTCTGTTCCTGAATGTCTGTATGCCATGGGGAACACCCACACTACAACAATTCTTAAGAGCTGCAGCACATGGACAGGACCCACACTGGAGTAATCTGTGAAGGTCTGTGTCCTGTGAAAGGCATCCCATGCTGTAAGACAGAAATGGTGTTAGAAGGAGGGGGTGGCAGAGATGATGACTGATCACTACCCTCATTCCCATTCCTCTGTACTGCTTGTTGGGAAGGAGGTAGAAGGGTGAGCAGTGAAGCTGCGCATGGGAAAAAAGGGAGAAGAAGGAGAAAGGTGTTTTTACTTTTGTATTTATTTTTCACTATCCTACTATGTTGTTAATTGGCAATAAACTAAGAAAATATTTCCCAATTTTTGTCTGCTTTGCCCCTGAGAGAAACTGATGAGTAAACTCCCTGTCCTTATCTTGACACACAAGACTCCTCATATTTCCTTGCCCTGTCATGCTGAAGAGGACGAGTGAGAGAGCAGCTTGGTGGGTGGCTGTCAGCAGGCCAAAGTTAAACTCCCCACACTGTTTGGTTCAAACACAAAAATGCTCTTCCAATAACCACCATGAATGACCCTTCAAAACGCTTGTCTGCCACAGCAATCAAGCTCTACAATATTCTAGACAATTAAGAACAATTTTAAGACAACAACAACAACAAAAAAAGTTACATTTTTAATAAAAGTGAATCCACTTGGGATTTTTTTATTCCCCTCCCAACAGATTATGGGATTCTGCTCAATGAGTCCACAAACTGCACTGCTGTTATTAAACCCTGAGCTACCACAAAACTCATATTCTACACACTTGATTGCGGGTAAGGACTGCTTTTCAAGAACTCCTTATTTCCCACTGCCAATGAGACATGGATTTAAAATGCAGTGAACTACATGCTTTGTCTGAGATACTTCTGGACTCCTATATCCTTACAGAGTGGTGTTTCATATCATCTAACAAAAGGATAAACTCTCCTTCTTCATCTTGAGTCAATAAAACACAGAAGTCCTCAAAGACTAATATTTCATGCTTCAACCTAAGCACACACAATTTGTTAGACATGAAGGATTGTTTCTTGAGCAGCCATCTCCTCCAGACAAGAGCAACTGAAGAAAACTGTTCTGGTAGCAGAGTCTGGATTATTAATATATCAATATAATGAATATATGTATATGTGTGTATACATATACACCTCATAAACTGCATTGGAAACCATAATTTTGAGGCTGTTTCTATTCATAGTGGGGCAACAATACAGATTTTTTCCATTTAGGTCTGAGTGAGGGGTAGTACCTACTGAAGCATGTGGCAACGAGGCAAAGTAAGAAGTTGTACATCAGAGGACACTTGCAGAGCACAATATTGCATAGTTTATTGGTCCCGCATTACAAACCTGCAAATCCTGGCACAGTGACTTCTTGGACATGGGTGAGGCATCTCCTATTGACAGAGCATTGCCACAGCGAGGAGCACCCCTGTGCTGTTCCATCATAACTCTGTACACACAGGCCTGTTTGCCTGACCCCTGCTTAGGAACTCAAAATCATCTCAGGAACCTCTTTTCCTTGATTCTGTTTTCCTCATGTTATTGCAGTTACCTGAAAAACCTGGAATGTCAGCTAATAAAAATGAATGTGTTTTGCTATATTTATGATCCCTGACACAGCTTGTATGATCTGACTGAGGAACCTCACCCAACAAGATTTAATGCATTAGAAGAGGATTTTATTAGACTTCATGGCTGTTCCATGGGAATGTATCAAGTATTGTATATTTTTCTCTAGATCTGAGTAGGAAACAAAACCCTATAAAACTTACAGATGATACAAAAGTCTTTGCAAGAAAAGATCAGAAAGGTTTTAGAAGCTTTTGTAGATGATATTAGATTACACAGATTGCTAATTCTTTAAGAGTAACAGATTCCAGAGGCATTGTTTTGTAAATATATTATCTCTAGTAGTTACTTTGTCCCCATGAACATGACAGGATTTCACCTTTTTTATGTTTGGTTATTTGGATGGTTGGTTGGGTTTGCAGTTTTTAAAAGGATTGAGGAGCTGGGTATTTTGTTGCTGGTTTGATCTTTTTGGATTTCTGTTTTGTTTTTTTTTTTTTTCTTTTGGAGCTATTCTTTTTAAAAGATTATTGAACAGATATTACAGAATTAAAATGTTGCAATTCTAACAGAAGAAAGTGGTAATTCTGTACCTGCTGGCAAGGGAACTGAGCTGCATATGACCTGGTTCCAGCTTTCCCATTTCCCTAGCCTCTTGTTCTGACTATTGTCTACTTTGGGGTAACTATCTATTTCTTAGATTTTACAAAAGATTCTGTATTGAAAAAGCTTTCCTATCAATGATGCTATATTGTGATTAATTGATTGCAAAAAATCCAAGCTGTATTCCAATATAGCTCTGGTAAGACTAACTTTCTGGAATCCTATGGTAATTATTTTGAAACAGAAGTGTTTTAAAATTAAAAAATCATCTCTTTTCCCACATACACCACCACCATCAACAAAAAGACTATTATTTCACTTACACATGCATTAATCATTATCTGTAATGCAGTGCTACCTGTTCATTTACAAGGACAACCAAGAAAGATAACATATCAGTTTTAGTACAAATAAGATATGGGCAAGCTGGCATCAATTTATAACCAAGAAAATGACCACATAATGAATATGTATAATTGAATAGTTCAAAACAACCTCTCACAATGTATGTGTCATTTATTCCTCAACTGAGGCAAAAAGCTGTGGTTCAGACCACAGAATATATTTCCTTTGGGTCAACATTTAAGGCACTATGATCATTTAGTTCAAAGGCAGAGCTGGGGGTTGCACATATATATGTTTGGATAGTTTCAACTATTATGCGTAGAAATAGCCTTGTTTATAGGGCTTTATATTAAGTCTAGCTAATCTCTGTATAGTCACTTCTTGTGCATCTCTTATTTTATTTATGCATTACAAGTAAAACTGAGTTTAACAGGTAAAAATACACGATTCTTACAGCTGAGGGTATTTTTTAACTGGCCTAAAATGAGGAAAAAAGACAGATATTTCAGTTTACATTTGAAAATGTTTACGTCTCACCTACAGGAAAAGTAAGTGAATACTCATTTTTATCCCAGCATGCTGGTATTTCCATACCTGTAAGTCTGCAAATAATGACTACTACATTTCATTTATAGAGAGTAATCTAGAAATAAAAGTTACATTTCTGTAAGCAAAAATTGTTCTGCTACTGCTTTAAGGTTATCAAGATGGGTGAATGGCACAGATGAGAGAACTAGATTTTTCAAATCTCTGGGTATTTGATTACTGATCTAGTGTTATTTCTCACAGTTTCCCTTCCTGTAATTTAAATTCTTATAATTTCAAAGATTATTGAACCAGTAAAACAATGTGTTCTTACAAGATAAGAAAAAGACACTTTTGTTAATTAAGGAGGAAATATTAATAAAAGAAGAACTGCCATGTGTAACTTAATGTGCTACTAAATAAGTATGATCCATATGAAAAATATACCACTATTTTTTCATTACTATATTGCTTTTCATCTGCCTTCTTTCAATTTTAGATTATGTATGATCATTTGTTTTATAATTTGAACATCTAGTATCTCTTTTTCTTTGCCTATGAAAGTAAAAACTTTCCTTTCATTCCTCAGTGGCATGTGGTCAAAATGGCAGTTGCCATGGACCTAAACTTTCCTAAATCCAATAGACTTCTGCATTTCAATTTTTAAATTGCATATTTTCACCTCTAGTTAATGAAGCTGACAATCTGCTAATATAGGAATAGAATAAAACAGATTTGGGGAAGATTTTACAGATTGTTCAATAATTAAGGATCCAGATTCCCTCCAATCTGTGCTTATGCACATGGCTGAAATACCTGCATTAAGGAGACTGACACTCCATTTTCCTTTGCAGACTACAGGATACTCAAAATTCTTCTTGCTCTGTAGAGGAGTCTAATCTTTTAAAGTAACATTATAAAGGAGGAATGGTAATTACACTGCTAATTTACACGACTCAGTTACATGTCTAAAGTTATATGAGGTAGATGCAAGCTCTAGTCACTACACCATACCTCTATATAGACATAAAAGTACTTTCAACACTTCTTTTAGAAAATTTTGGGCCACATTTGACTTTTCAGGTAGTCAGCTTCATTCTTATGTATATTTTCCATTATGAAAATTATTCATGATATTCACATAGGAATAACAGACATTTTTTTCAATGAATTACTATTTTCTATTCTTACACTGACCAAGAGAAGTAGTAGAATATTTAATATAGCAGCTATATGAACTTTGTGTTGGCTGGTCTTCACAATATTAATTCTATTCATCATATTATTACCCTTATATAATAGTTTTTAAAGAACTATGAGACCCTGGATTATTTTCTTAATGATATATTATACTGTACCGTTCATTCTTACTACCCACCACCCACTACCCAAATGGATCCATCTGTAAATCAGATTATACCAAGAATATAAAATGGCATATCTCAAGCTTAGCAAAGTATACTATATAGTCCCAAACTGAAATCTAATAGGAAATGAAAGTATTCAAATTCTTACAAAGAAATGTTGTGAATTCTAATAAAAGCACAATTAATCTGAAAAATTTAGAGACTTTTTCTGCATCCTTCAAAAATGTAAAATTAGACTTTGTCGCATACTTTCAGAACATCTGTGAAATACATCAGTGCTGAAATTCAACAGCTGACTCAAAACTATAAGATGTAAATCCAGATCTAGAGATGTCTTTCCAGAACAGAGTATTCTTTGGGCCTGGGTTGGAAAGAACTTTCTGATGTGAATCTATGGGAGATTTCCAAGTCAGAAATTATTATCATAATCCCTTAAATGAGATTCACAAAAGTTCTCAAATTAAAAGAAATAAGAGGAAAAGCAGAAACAACAGAAGTTGTACACAAACATTGATATAGTCTTACAAAAGTTGTTTGAAAGTCAATACATTAAGAAAGCCATTAATTGGCTTTGTATTGTAATGAAAATAAGGAAGAAGAAAAGAAATAATGGCTTAAGATAATAAGAATGTCTTAGGACAAGTAGGAACAATCAAATTCATTTATACAATAATATTTAAGATATCCAACTTGCAATTTGCAATTTTTTATTTTTCCTCTGAACTTTGCTAGAAACCTCTTCATTTAATTTGAATTTATGTAGAGCAAAAAATTCTAGGTATTATTTCTTCTCCAAATCCATTTAGTTATTTAGATGAGAGAAGATATTTTATTCAGGTTTGGACTGGCTATACAGGGGGTTTTATGAAAAGCCCTTTCTATTTAATTTAACATTTATTTCATTTTAAATATAATATGAAAACTTAGATTCATCTGCACATTCAATTGATTTCACATATCCTTGAAAGCTGTAGTTAGAAGGTTCTCTAACAGTTGATGAATGTAAAAAAAAATCCAAACACTGAATGTATATTAGCAAAGGTCTGAAACTGTAGATAATATATGGAAACAAGTTTATGAGTTTTATAGTACCTGATGTTTTTCAAAAATCAGTTTCAAGTAATTGTTTCCACATAGACTGTAAAAATTAGGTTCCCTGATGATTTCACTTTTTTTTTTTTTTTTAAATTCTTTCTCCTGAGATTGGAAACTTCATAATAATTCTGTATGTATGATTCTCTTCAGGCTGGATACCCTGGTGAGCACATTTTCTTTGGTGATTTTCTAAACCAGTGTAGTACATCATGCAGCATTTATCAGTCACCAAACACCATGTCCATAATCAGATACGCATGTGATAATGAGATGCTCATCTTTTTCCCACAAGTGTTACATCAGCTCCAAGAAGCCATCACAGTCAGAAGGAAAGGAACTGGGCTCAGAGCAGAGGCCAGTTTGTGAGACAGAGCAAAACTAGGAAGCAAACCCCTCCTGATCCCTATTTGTCAGTCAGCTCTTGTCATGATTACTTGTAAACCTTGTTTCTTTCCTCAAAGGCTTAGATACCCCATTTATTCACAATGCATTCAGGCATTCCCATTTCTCCAGTGCTATTTTTCTCCTAAGACATTAGAGAAAACAATTGATTGAAAACTAGGGGTTTGTAGAATCAGGATTCTCTTATTGGGATAAGCTAGAGATACGATTATTTTCTGAGAAGTTATGGAATGAATGGCTATTTAAAAGCTATGGAATTAATTTTTTCTCAATGGAAATTAACAAGTCTTTTAACAAGGTCTTTTAACAGTATTTTAAATCCATTTCTTATCAAATAAATACCATGTACAATTTATATTTAATCTGTTGTATGTCTCTTGTTGTCTAAAGACTGATTTCTTGAGTTTTGCTTTTACATTGCATAGCTGCCTCCATCACTGTGAGGAATATAAGATTTATGGTGATAGGTGTTATATTTCAGAGGAAGGAAAACATCAATCAGTGGTTTTGAGGAAAGATACCAGCAAGCCCTCTGACATCATTCTACAAAATCGGAATAATTTTTCAAAAATTTGCCTATTGTTCTTTTGTCTGTAACAGTATTTCTGCTCTCACTGGAAGAAAATTTGATAGCACAATTTGAAACTGGTAGAAATTTCCTAAAATGTGAGCATTTTTTAAAGCATTAGAAAGCAGTGGTGAAACCTAGTTTCAGACATTTCTCACATACATACTGTTCTATTCCTAAATTTCTTTAAACTGATTTGCAGATGAGGAAACTTTGTCTTTTTCCATTCATTAGCATGGAAAGTGCAATTTAGCTGCAAAGATCCCTAGTAACTGACAGGATAGAACCTGCATTTAGAGTTTCAAAATTCTTCAAGCAATTGGTCAAAATCATAGGAAAGAGAAGTTTGTACATGGATTCCTTAATCTTCACTATCTCCTTTGAATGCTCCATTATGGGGATACCTACTCAATTACACAAAAATGGAGCATTTTGCCACTATTGGTTCTTTGTGCAGGAATTATTCTCCTTGCTGCTAAAGATTGCATGCTCTCTAGTAATTACAAATGCTATTTTGACACAACTGAGATTGATTATTCTGAATTTAGTGTATTTTATATGTTTCTCAGAACTGAATTTGGCCCTGAAACAAGAAAACAAGTATTATTGGCTCCATTTGCTGCCATCTCTCAACAATAGACTTGTAGAGAAAAAAATACATTATTAAAGAATAAACAACAAACCAGAACATGAAGGAAAAACTTAAGTAACTAATTAATGTCTGATCTTATATAGACTTTTTAAGTGAGTTCTGTAGGCAGTGCTGCTTGAGATGCCTACTTTATGCATGCCATATAAGCATCTGTCATCTCTGCACAACTGAGATTGAAAGCTTATGAAGTTTTGCCCCCTGAATTAAAATCCTTTTTCAGGGCTCTATAAATAACATCTTCCTTTACCGCAACACCCTCATTTCCATGGGGACAGCATCTTCTAATATAAATATATTAGTACACATACACATGAATTTCTGAATATCTTTTTACTTTTGTATTTCTTTCAAATACATGAGTATTGCAACCTTTTCCTGACAATTTCCACATGCAAAACCAGTGAGATTCTGGACTAGTCATATAGCAAAACCACTGCTATGAGAGTGGGGAAATAGTCAAGTGTCTGAGTGTTGAAGAGCCTTGAAATTTGTTCTTTCAAACCAAGGCAGGAACTAGACTAATTTAGATACTCTCTAGGACTTCACATTCTTTCTGTCTCCACCAGAATTAAAACCAATTTGAAATCTCTCTCCAGACAGTTTACTTGGGTTGGTTCCTCTGTCTTTGATAGTCAGAGGTGCTTTTCTGCCTATGTTTGGTCATTTTTCTTCAATGACTCAGAAGACTACCTGTTCATTTTTATACCCTCCTCTAATGGGCATATTTCTCCTACATTTCCTCAAGGGGATACAATTGTACAAGTATTCCTTTCTTACCTGGAACACATACAGTATTACAGTAACCCTTGCTGCTCAGCAACTGCTTTTTTTGACTAATTTTTCCATAACTGATGTAGTTCATCTACCTTTGTATAATTTAATTCACAACATTAAAAAAAAAATGCATGGAAAAAAACCTAAGTATACATATAATTCATATATCCTTTTTTCATAATTCAACAATGTATTTCTCTTATGATGCATACATACTTTATATTCTTTGATTTTATTTAGAATTCTTCTTCTTCTGTTTCAGCTAATTTACTTTTAAATTTTTTTCACATCTTGCACTGTGTAGCTGAAGTGATCACTAATGTCAGCTTGTTTTTACAGTCGTTTTTACGACTGTAAAATGACAGGCAGGCAAAAAAGCCACTGTACATTTGTGATACATATAAGTATAAGTGGAGGATAGAGCAGACAAGTTGAAGGCATGTGTCGTGGTTTGAAAGACAGGTGTCAGTCGAGGAAGGCAGGAGCCTCCCTTGAAATGGAAAATGCAACTCGCTTCTCTCCGAATTATTATAATTTTGAAATGAAGGAGCTTTTAGGCAAAGATGTGAGGAATAGGAATAACAGTTCTTTACTAATATATATATATATATATATATATATACAAACCAACCCAAGCCGGCAGCAGTAACCNGGCAGGGCGGCCACAGCCCGACTCCCAGCAGGGCAGGAAAGAGCAGGCTTGGGAATCCCGGTGCTTCTCCCACAGCAGGAAGACAGCCAGAAAAGCAGAGGCTCAGCGCTGAGTTCTCTTCACCACCGTGGCAGCAGCAGTCTCTCTCCCCCATACCAAAAGGAAAAAGCTGAGTGCCCAGCCCGCTGAGCTGTGCCCCACCCCCCCAGGTGCCAGAGTGCAGCCTCCTTAGTCCTCTCGTTTGGTTTTCTTAAGCACCCAGCCATTTGTTTCTCCAGCAACACATATGGGGAAAAAATTCCTCAAGGGAAAAAAGAACAGAAAAGGAAAACTTTCAAACCCTAACAGCATGGAAGTGAACTGCTTTGCATAAAGCTCCATTATATACTGAATAGATTTTTTTCTATGGTTAAGATTAAGATGTGTTTCATAACTATTTAACAATGCTGCATTATGGACTTTGGTTATTTTCCCTCAAACAGCTTTTCAATCACTCTCTGCACTGTAAATAATACAGCCCTGAGCCCATACCAATTAGGAAGTAGAATAACCTCCTCTTTCTCTTATGTGCTCCTTTTATTTAAAGAGTCTTTGCAAGTGGACTGATGCCAGCATTTCCACCCTGAGGACTCCTACAACACATTCACAGATGTCTGGCAGAGACTACAAATTTATGCAGTGACCCACTCACCAGTTTGAGTCTATATTCACCACAATACCCAGCTACAGAGTGGCCAACTTACATCACCACCAGGGCCCCTTATTAGTGTTAGATGTCAAGGAGTCCCTCCAAATGCTGGAAACAGCAGCATAATATGTGAGACTCCTGTTAAAGTGTGTGACAAGAAACAAAAATAAAAAAAACAGACAGTGAAAAATACACACCCACTAATCCTTTGGTGAGAACTCATACATTCAGCTTCACTCTACAGGATAAGATTTACATGGCCTGTCAGCAGCCACCCCAAGCTGAAATGTCCTTATCAGCTAGTAACAAGTATGCCTCCAGCAAGCTCTCAGCTACACAGGAGGGATGGGAGAGAAAAATCAGAGAAGCCCCTGACACGGGGCTCCACTCCTCCACAGAAGATGCTTCTGTGAACCAGTAGGCCACATCTCTCCTGATATTAATGGGAATGAAAAGTAGGATCTTGCCCTAGTCATATGTCCTTTAACAGTTGACTGATATGTGAATCCTCACACAGGAACCACCTTCTTCAAGATGGGTATTAGTTACGAGAGGGAAGCCAAATCTCTCTTTCTTGATAACCCAGAAACTATTTTCCTGGCATGCTTCCTTCCTGCTTATCCCTGCCAGAAGAGAAAACTGCGCTGTGAGGATGGCTGGACATGAACACATGGCCAGAAATGGTGTCTCTCTAGTGAAATATCTGTGCTGAAGGAAGATGGCCAACTGGCAAATAATTACAAGGATCTCCCTTCAAATTCTTCTGCTACAGGTTTTTTTGTTTTTTTTTTTTTTAATTCTCTAAATCGTGTTTCTCTCAGCACTCGTGCTTGAGGTAAAGTACTACATCAGTCTGCAAGAGTTAATGTCTCCCTTTCAGGTAACAATCTGAATAATTACTAAAAACTTCACTCCTGAACTTCTGAATTAGAAGAAAGTGACAAAATGCTTCTAAATGCACTAAAACACCCCAGGGAGCTGGGAGTGGGGGTGGGGATACGGGTTACATGAGCTAAAAAATAACATTTTTGAGATAATTAAAGCCCACATTCTGCTGACAGAAATTTGCATTATGATCCCATTTGACTCTAGCCAGATCCCACTGGTTAAATGAGAATTGCACCATTAGCTTAGGATCAGGTCCATTGACTTCAGAGAATGTAAGTCCCTGACACATGACAGCAAAAAAAAGAAAAGCTTAAAAAATACCAATAAAATCCAAGCTAAATAAAAACTAGTATTTCCATAATCTTTCAAATATGTAAATTTCAACTGCACAAATATTTAAACTGTGTTTTTTCTGTATATTAAATGATCTTGGTGGTATAGGGTTCATTTGCACTTCAACCTTTGAGAGGGGAGAGTGTTGATTTGTAATAAAGGAACATATGTTCTGAAATACCTGTGTGACTCCCATGATACTGAGTACATACATTTCAATTCATAAAACCAGTTTTAAATATATTCAATTTAGTGTGTGACATTTTATGTATGCTGATGGAATTGATGTGCATTTTAAAAGTATTCATTCGAAACAACTTGCATTTTCATTTATAACTTACACGGAGAAAAATTCATTCAAGCTCATCAGCCATCTCAGGAAAACCCACATCAGCTCCCTTTTTAATGGTATACCTATTTAATTAATATTTGTCAAGAGCATCTGCCTTGCCTATTCCACTGATGGGACTGCATAATTTCTTTGGTTTACTCCACTATATTATCAACTGTAGGAAATTAAATCTTTGTACTCATTTTCTTCAGGTTTTTTTCTAAGGGTCATTATGCTCTTGAATATCATCCTTGTCAGCTCTGCTGTTTTGTCAGCACTAATCTCTAAGCCAGCGTGCTGGTTTTTAACCAAAAATCTTTCCTAGATTTCCTAGACCTCTTCCAAATGTTGCTCTGTGTGGTTTAGCCACAGAATTCTTTCTACTACCTCATTTGCAAAGCTGTTCTTAATTGTTCAATGAAATCATTGCTCCCGAGAGGACACTGACCAAGTGACAATGACTGGGCTGAATAAGAGTTGTAGTTCAAGAATTAACCAGATGCAAGTGATCAATATGTGAGCACTACTGATTTATACATGTAGCTTCCCCCTCTCCCTTCATTTCATTTTCATGCAGGGTCTCAAATTATTTTGAAATAAAAAGTTTCTCCGAAGGAAACAGGAAGAAAAGGAACTGGAAAGAGTTGAATTTATATCTTGCAAGATATAGTGAACTACAGGAAAAATTTGGAAGGAGTTAAATTTTTCTGTAAATTCCCTGTCCTTGAGAATGATTGAAACATTTCTTTAAATGAACATAGCCAGAGACTTCTGTACTGTGAGGGTGGTGAGGCACTGACACAGGTTGCCCAGAGAACTTGTGGCTGCCCCAACCTTGGAATTGCCCAAGGCCAGGCTAGATGGGGCTCAGAAAAACCTGGTCTAGTGAAAGGCTTCCTGCCCATGGTAGGGGAGTTAGAATGACATGATCTCCCCTCAAAACCAAGCTTTTCTAATGATTTTAATAAAGTGTTAAGGAGAGCCAATGTCTGATGCACATGCAATGCTTTGAATACTGCTACACAAGTTGGAGTTCAATAAAATTCTAATTAATTTGTATTTGCAGAATTTTCCAATATTTCTGGGGTTTTTTTCCCAAATGTTTTACTTTTGAGGGGTTAATGTATGAATGCATAATACTTGTAACTAGGAGGTTTTCTCTTTATTTTTAATGAAACAGATAATGTAGAAATTAGTCAATATTGAGTTCCCACTCATTCATTCGGTATCAATAATTTTTTTCTTAAAAAAATCAGTTCCTCTTATTTTGTTTTATAAATAGCTTTCTTCATTTTCTATGTTTTGAATGAGATCTCTGATTTGCTACATAAAAGCCATCAGAGCATCTGTGATTGGCTTCAGTTCTGCTTTGTTATCTTTCAAATTCATGTGATCATGAAATTATCATACATAAGCCAATGTTTTCAAACTAGAATTTATTGACAAGAAATAGATTTGTAATAAAATGTAATCTAAAATGTGATATATAGATATATATATATATAAAATTATATATAATATAATAAAGTTGATATATACTGAAATTCCAAAAGACAGTTATCACAGTGTGCTAGATACATCTGAAGACTTTTATTCTTCATACTGAATGTGTTTTAGATTTGCATAGAAGTAGACAGGAACCTGGCTTCAAAGTTCACTTTGAATATTACCTCAGAGACCACACTTCTTAGAGAAAATGTGAAAAATAACTTAATAGAAGGTAAATTCTTAAAATTTTCCAGGAATATTCTTGCAATTAATATTATCTTAGCATCTTCTGTACTGATAAATATGGTCACCCACACATATTGGAAGGAATGGTGAGAGGCTCTTATATTGACTGGTTCATGATTTGTAAAATAGATAAATTAATGCAATATGTATAAATTAAATGATGTTAATTATTTTATTTAATGAAATGTACAAAATGTTAAGATGTTTTAAAGTACATGGTGCAGAGGAGTTCTAATTCAGAATTAAATCTAGAAGGAATGATGATGTATCTTTCTGGTTTAACTGTGAAACTAATAACAGGGATTTAATGTATTTAACTGAATAATGGGTATAAGATCACTATAATTAAAACCAGTCTAATGGGCTTCAACCAATTGTATTTTGTTTGGTCATATATTAACTTAAGGACCACTGTTTGTGCTAGTTACCATCCCTGCACATATGGGCCTTGCACAAGGCCTGGAAGAGTAAAGCCTTCTTTGTGTTCTGGAGAATCTTTGCATCTTTCACTCCATGCTTTCTTGCAAGAGAATTTTCTTATCTTTACTAGAGCTACTTGGAATAAAATAGGTATAGCTTGTTGGAACTGCTCATACAGTCATTTAAAATAATTTTAAGCCAAATAATTTGTGAATGATGGCCTCAAATACCTCAAAATCCATACTTCTCTTTCATATGTTTAATTTATTTATTACATTTTTAATTGCATACTCTTCACTTAGACCTTGAGAGGTGAATATTTCTCTTAACTTGAGCCATGTTAAAGAAAGACAAAGAACAGAAGCACCATGAATATTTTCAGCTTCACAGTGGGTATCCACCAGTTTGACAGAGTTTTAATTTCTAAGTAAATCAAGCTAATTGTCAGAAGTAGCCACCATTTTGTGGCTCTTTCAACAGACCATTCTCCAAGGCTCTCAGCAATTCATCTCTCCTGCTGTGTGATTCTCTAGAGAAAGGGAGTAAATTGCTTGAAGACCAACAATAATTTCAGCCTGATTGTAGTTCATTTCAGCTATCTTGTCATCGGCAGTGGGTGCTTGAAGAAGAATCTCCTGTAACAGTCATGTCTTCTTTTGTTCGTGTTTTGTAAGTAATCAGGTAAGAAAACACAATCAGATTTCTTAGAAAAAAGGAAATTACTCAAATTATTTTGTCTTTTGTTTTTTTCCTATGAGTTCATCGAAGTAGGACTGTTGATGCTAGCCACTATATATTTTCCAGAAAAAGTTCCTTTAGTGTCAAAACTTTAAAACTAAGAGGAGATGGAACACCCTTTATATTATTTTGCTAACTACCTTATTTCATTCCAGCACATTTTATTTGAATTGCAATTTTGAAAATAGTCAGTCAGTATGATACAAGCATATATACACATTATTTTCTTAACACATAATTTAGATAAATGAGAAAAGAATAATACGTTCTTGTCTTCAGGTATATAATTCATGATAAAAGGCATATCTTTGCTGAAGATTAACAAAAATAGTCTAAATTCTGATTCAAGTGTCATTTTAAGAAAAGCCTTTGTATATGGTTAAGCACCTGTAAGATCCATATGAATTTTACAGGAACTCCCTGACATTAGGGTGTTGTCATAATGAACAAAACCTGATCCATATATGAGCCCTCACCATTCCTGTAGAGACAGTAAATCCAAGGTCTTTCAGTGAAAATGAAGACTTGTTTCCACTTTCTGTTAAAGTTGCCCAGATACCTCCTAAGCTGTTCTTGTACGAGGCTGGTCATTTTATTGCATTGCCATAACAACTTGTCCTGTGAGTAAAGCAACGTACCTCATGCCATGATCAAACTGAATTAGGAGTGTTTGGCATTTCGAAGGTTCTCATACACACAATAGCAAATCAAACAATCAAAAAGATTCGCAAGAGGTCTGAAAGCCTGCAGTTTTAATATCTTTTATTCCGATGTATGTCGATGTACACACATTACCATTTCATATCAAGCTTCATTACAAGTAGGTATTACTCACTGGACAATTTCTTTCATTTCTGAATCAAGACTGGGAAACATATTGCTTACCATATGTTTGAAGCCTAGGAGCTTGTCTAACTAAACAACTTAAACAAAAGCTTTTAAATATTACTTAAAAATATTAGTAACAGATTTGTTAAGCCTCAGGCACAAGGCTTTAAAAAGGTATTTTGAAAACATTATTTCTGTACACAGGATTTCTAAATCTCTCTAATAAAATTCGGAATCATTCCACAAAAGCTGCCTGTACAATGCAAAATCTAGACCTAAAATAGTGCCACACAATAATTTGTATTTCTAGATGCCTATATTTTAAAGCAGGTACCAAAATAAAAAATGTTTTGTATTGTCAAATAATACATTTACCTTACTTTGCGGTTTTTAATAGTTAAAATAATAGTTAAGTAAATAGAACAGTACTGGAAATATTTAAGCTAGACAAGAACAAGAAAAATAAATGCTTATATAAAAATAGTGCATTCATTCTTTAAACAAACTACTTCAGTGACTACTTCAGGGATAAATAAAAGTTAAAGCATGCTGCTAAGGACATTGTCAAAATGCTTCTTAAACAAGAAACTAACAAGTTTGATCCAGTGTTTGACCATCCTCTCAATAATTACATGTTTCTTAATGGTAAGTCTGAAAATCCCCTTATGAAACTTTGGATTAATCATTGAAACAATTAAATTAGAAGTACTGCAATGTAGCAGCAGAAGTTGGGTAAGAGCATTCTGAGTAGACAGATCTTTTTCCTGCTGTTGCTAATGGAGTATTTGCTTATTGTCGCTCTCAGAATGTGACAGACCCTCTGCTGCTGGTCACCAAGTGCAGATCATAAAAGCAGAGACCAAGGCCCTCCTTTAGGTTCTTTTACCTCTAGTAGGGTAACATAGATACTGATGCATATTAAAATAGTTCTTTTCAGCAAACAGAATTGAAATATCACTTAACACTGTCGGTACAAAAGCTAACATAGAGTACATACTCAGCAACTAGAGTAAACTTCTGCAGTGACTCACAATATATTCTGTCTGATGTACCTTTACAATAGAAAACCGTGCCCGTCTACTAAAACAGACTAGAATGATAGACAATGATTCTTTGCCTCTGCTGTGCTGGCAAAGCAAAGAAACTCAAAGCCACAGAAGACAGCAGCTAGCCTTCACTGGCTTCTCCAAAAGGGCAGGTTTCAAAAGATGTAACAGGAGAGAAGCTCCAGCCCTACATCCAGGAAAGATACCATAAAGATGAAAATACCATTTTCAGTTGTCTGACCAAGGCACTGGCTTCTTAGCATACTGCTAAAGACATCAGAACAAATTCACTTAAGCCAGAGTAGCTGAAGGTGCCTCCTGGAGTTTTCTAAATTTCCTTCAACTGAATTGTACCCAGACACACCAAACATATTTTGTGAAAAGCGCTGAATACTGTGTAGAGTTACAGAAATTGCCTTCTATATTCAATATTCTATGTTCAATATTGCATAACTTTCTCCTGAGCAGATTCAGTGCCCTGGTAGCCAGGAGGGCCAACCCTGTCCCAGGGTGCATCAGGCACAGCATCACCACCCAGGCAAGGGAGGGGATTGTCTCGGTCTGCTCTGCACTGGGGTGGCCCCACCTCGAGTTCTGGGGGAAGTTTTAAATTCCCCAATAAAGACATTAAGCTATTAGAGAGTGGCCAAAGGAGGGACACAAGGATAGTGAAGGATCTGGAGGAGGAGCCATATGAGGAGCGGCTGAGGTCACTTGGTCTGTCCAGCCTGGAGAAGAGGAGGCTGAGGGGAGACCTCATCACAGTCTACAGCTTCCTTGTGACAGGAAGAGCAGGGGCAGGCACTGATCTCTTCTCTGGGGGAGCAGTGACAGGACCTGAGGGAATGGCCTGAAGGTGTGTGAGGGGAGGTTTAGGTTGGATATTAGGAAAGGGTTTTCACCCAGAGGGTGGCTGGGCACTGAACAGACTGCCCAGGGCAGTGGCCACAGCACCAAGCCTGACACAGTTCAATAAGTGTTCAGACAGTGTGACTTTTGGGGATGGTGCCTTGCAGGGCCAGAAGTTGGATTCAATGATTTTTTTGGGTGCTTTTCATTCAACTCAGCATATTCTAGGATTTGATCCAGGTAGAATTTTGTTTCTGTTTCTTCCTCTGCCTTCAACTGTTTTCTTCTGACATCTACTGCTCTTCTGAGTGTTGCTCTGTTCTTTTCTCTGTAATTTTGTCTCTTCTATGTATGCAGGAAGTAGAATGAAATGTTCAAAAAATCATCATCCAGCTTCGCAACTGACTCTACAAAGAAATGTGAGGCAGCTCACACTTTAGTGAATAAATCCGTCTGCAAATTTCTGCCTGGGTTTACATTAAATTCACATACATTTCATCTCACAATGTTTCATTTTAGAAAAATAAGGGCATTGTTTTTCCTTTTATTAAAAAAGTGAAATCCTGAGCAGTCTGAATGTAGAGTGAATAGCAAAAAAAAAAAAAAAAAAGTGTAGCCAAGCCCAACCAGAACACCTAAATTCAGCAGTGTACCTTGTTTAGCTTCCATTTAATAATATGACAATATCTACATGGAACTTTTTTTAAGTACAAAGGCATTCAATAAATATATGAAGAAATTCCCAGTGATTGGATTCCTCCTTCCTTTTTTTTCTTTGAAAACATCAGTCAAAACCAAGCAGAACCAACCCTGTTCCCACCAAACTCCAAAACAAACAAAATAAAATCTCAAGTATTCCATCTGCACATACTTGTCTATGCCCCTGAATTAAATAAGCCAAATAACTGTGACAAAGAGACATTGGCTCTCAGCCAATATGGCTATATGCTGTACCACTACTGGGGAGCAGAATTTAAATTCCACACACAGCAGAATTTTTTCATGTGGTAACTCAGTAATTTTCCAAATTGGATTCAGCAGCAACCTTACTTTTTATTAGAAATATTAATTTTCAGGGCAAACTTTCTTTTCTTCTGGCTTCTTTGGCACTTTCCTGTCATGGGTCTTATGAACATCACATGAAGGAAATTCTGTTTTCTTAGGGTTTCAAGAAGGTAAGAGGAAATTACTGCTTTTTTTTTTTTTTTTTTTCCTGGGATACAAATTTTGTTCAGTATTTGCTGTATGCTCCTCTCACATATAGTCTTCCTGTGAGTTTATGCAGCTGTTTTACTTTCTATTGCAGTGCAAGTAATGACTTTCTGGACTAGCCCAAGGCTTTCCCTTTGAGCTCCATTCTCAGCCCATTGTTTCACAACAGTTATTTTTTCCACTCTTGCTAGCAGTGTTTGCTTGTCCTCTGCACTGGCTGTTTGCTGGCATGTCCACATCATGCACATGTGTTCTTCAGGGTCTTCATGTACTCCCCCAACCACCACCTGTTGTACAGCACTCAATTCTGTCAGGGTGCCTCAGCCAAGTGGTGCTCAGCTACCCTTATCAGAGACCTCAAGAATTCCTCAAGGCTACAGAAATGTAAGCTATTCTAATTTGGGAAAGAAGCTGGTGGAAAATGAAATGACAAGACACCAAGAAAGCAGATAAAAAGAAGGACTGTACCATCTGGGACTAGAACCAATCAGGTTCTCTGGAAGGTGCATGCAGATTATGGACAGTATGGAGACCCAATTGGGTCATGCATGTACGCGTGAACTGCAGCAGCAGTGTAGCAGGTTTAGTTTGCATAACTGGATGGAAACACCAATTTTAGTGTAGTGGTTTTAGGTCAAATTATGCATTACTCCCTGATTTCTTTTCTGTGAAATAACAATTAGGAGGCAGCAAAGCAGGCACAAAACTTGAAGAAAAAAAAGAAGTTTATTAACAGACTTAAGAAAAAGAAAAAAGGGGAAAAAACCAGCAATCAGAACAAAACATTTAAAACTCTCTTCTCCCTCCTTCTTCTCCTCTCTCAATCTATGTTGCAGTTCTTAACAAGGGAAAAGGGTTTTCTTCCTGCTTTACGTGGTTCTCCAAACTGCCACCATCTACAGCAGAAAACAATCTGCAGTAATACAAAATCGCTTGTTTCCATAAACCCTTTCACGGTTCCTTCAACTCTAGAACATGGGCCAGCACATGGGTTTATTACTCTTTCAAGGATGAGTTACTGTGGCTTGAATACCAAGGCTTTTCTTTGCCACCAGGTTTTAAAAGCCTCTACTGCATTTCAGATATAGCCCGGCATAGGCATTTCTTCACAATCTTTACAAGCCATACATCAAACTGTTCATCCCCCCATGCACTTTAAATGGATTAAAGAGACAAACAGTCTGCGATATTACAATATTCATACCATGGCAAGGCAAGGATTCTTTTAAGCTGCACGCGAGAACGATGCGGCACCGCCCTTTTTTCTCCCATGGCAATCTTAGCTTTGTCTCATGTGACGAGGTTTTCTCTTTCTCTCTGGCTCTGGAATCACCATGGTGGAAAATGTTACCATCCAATCTCTGCTGCTGGTTACAGGACTGTCTTCTTCAATTCAGCGTGGAGTGTGCTGGCTGGCTGCAGCCTTCTCCACTGATCTCCTGCTGGGTACTGTGTGGAATAGACCTGGTCCTGGAGAAGCCGCTTTGGAGAGCCTGAGAGCTCCTCCTCCCATTGCCCCAGGGTCCATAGTGCAGCTTGGGGAGGGTGGGACAGGAGGGCAGGGCTGCCCAGCCCAGCGGGGCCTGGCAGGCCCAGAGCTCCAGGCCCCTGGCTCTGTCTCCTCACGCCCTGGACTGGAAAAAACCCCTCAAACTCCCGCCTTCCATGGGGTTTTATAGGTAACATTGAGAGAAGCGCCAATTGGTCCAGACAGCTATCTGTCAATTTAGGATCAACCTACTACAAGCAGAAATGTATAAGAATAGTGTAATGTAAACAATAAACAGCTCTTGCAAAAATCATTCTGGTTCGTGGTATGAGGGTCTCGATCTTCCGCAAACTGGTGACATGTGGCATGATAAACGTTCAATAATGAAACAGACCAGATCCCTTTAGATCCTGAAGGAGGTCTCGTGGATGAAAAGGCAGGAGCTCTCGAGCAGCTGGTCCATGGTGAGTGGGGGTCAAAAACATACTGGTTGGAAGTTTGAGGGGCCGAAGAAAGCTCCTGGGAAGAAAGCTCCAGAATAAACGCTGCAGTGGGAACACCCAGAGAGGTGAGGCC